>ML661913.1:853092-866936 GCA_007570785.1 Antilocapra americana | reverse complement strand
CCTCTGGTGCTGTTGACTGACAGGTGGCGGCCAGGCTTACTGCGCAGCCGCCAACTTGAATAGCCCGGGGGCGGGCCGCAGGGGGCGGGCCAGGGGCGGGGCTGCAGCGCCCAGCCCACTCCGGCGCTGTTCGTTGACTAACAGGGTTACTGCGCAGGCGCTATCTTGAATGACAGGGTTCTGCAGGGGCAGCCCGAGGGAGGGGCTGCAGACCCCTACCCACCTAGTGCTCCGGTGGCCGACAGGGGGCGCCGAGGTGTACTGCGCAGGCGCCGTCTTGAATGCCCGTGGTGCTGGCTTCGGGGGCGGGCCGGAGAAGGGGCTGCAGCGCTCCTGCTCACCTAGAGCTCG
Organism: Antilocapra americana; assembly: GCA_007570785.1. Classification (NCBI taxonomy): domain Eukaryota; kingdom Metazoa; phylum Chordata; class Mammalia; order Artiodactyla; family Antilocapridae; genus Antilocapra; species Antilocapra americana. Next base: position 866,585 of record ML661913.1, on the reverse strand, counting down.
GCCGACCAACAGGTGGCGGTGAGGCTTACTGCGCAGGCGCTGTCTCAAGTGGCAGGGGGTGGGCTTCGCTTGCTGCGCAGGCGCCGTCTTGAGTGCCAGCGGGGCTGATTAGCGGGCCACCGCCTCTGGTGTCCAGGGAGCCCGAGCCCGAGCCCGCCCCGCAGTCTCCGCTGTGCAGGCGCCAGGTGGACCGCTGCTTGTCTCTGCGCCACGTCTCGGCGGCCGCGCGATGGCGCCGTGTTCCCTGGAGGGCGTGGGGGCTGTGGGACAGGGTTCAGCTGTGCACATCCAGGGGTCACATGGGAAACAGAATCGTAATAGGTTTGGGGAGGGGGGGTTCCTACGTGAGAGGGTGGAGGAGGCCGTGCACAGGAGATTTGAGGGTGGGCGGCTCTGAAGGTGTTGGGAGGCGACCTGACGGTAAAAAACTCAGCTCTGAGATGGCCCGGAGCATGTGTAGTGGCGGAGGGTTATGAGGGAGGCGTGGCTGGGGCCTGGTGGGACGGAGGAGGGGCTGGTGGGTGGGCGGGGCTGGCAGGTGGGCGGGGCGGGGTGGGGGGGCGTCGCCAAGTGCGTGGTGGGAGGGACCTAATTACACTCCGCTGACAACTGACAACGTTAGTAAGAGCCAGAGGCGCAGCCCTGAAGGAGCCTCTCCTACCGGCCTCTGACTGAGCACGTGCTTCGAGTCACAGCGGGACTTGAAACGTGTAGTGTCGTCCACAGGGATCTTGTTGATAACCTCAAAAGTTGTGTAAGGTTAAGTAATGATGCTGTTAGCTAATAGCAGTGATGGTGACTATTATTAAAGTCCTAATACAAGCTAGTCTCTCCATGCTGCACAGCTGTGCAGCGCAATAAAACTTCTGGCATTGCGTCACTGGTTATCACATGGCAAAACTAGAGTTTCAGCTCACCTTCCAAAGTGGTGTCTGTATCATTGTTCCACAAGGTTTCCATAGAAAGTATCTGTAGGTGAACTCTTTTCCAAAATGATATTAGTTGATGTGTAATTGCCATGAACTCTGAGGGTGAGTTCTCTGCTTCATCTTTGTAAAATATGTAGAAAATTAATAATGTGAGAATTAACAGAGACAACACCTTGCTAAAAATAAGGTGCTAAGCACTATAGGCGGCATGTAATTAGCAGTAAATAGTACTGTCTTCCTAGCCGTTTCCCCCTCCAGCTTCTACCTGCAGCGTACATACCTTGACTTCAGAGGGGTGGCTGGTGCAATAGAGCTAATAGGTGGGAAACTGGGGTCCTGAATTGCTCAGCCCCAAGTCTTGTGTTTTTACTGTTTTGCTCTGCTTATTAGAGAAGGTCCTGAGACACACACTCAGAGTGGGTTGCACACCCATTGACAGGACCGCACTGGGGAAAGGCTGTGATCACTGCAGCGTGCATCCCAGGGGTGAGACTGAGGACCCGTCCACCCCGTGGGAGGCAAAGGTGGCCCTGTGTGGGGTCAGGTCCAGCCGAGGAATTCCAGGATTTGGAAAATAAATTTGAGGTCTCATGTTTTCTTTTCCTTCCCCAGCTCTGCTCTGTTCTTCTCTTCTCCGAGGTGATCGGCAGGAGGAAGAGGGACTAGGTCCAAACTCCAGGAGCCTGTGTCCAGGTGAGCTGAATTCTCTTCTCACAGTGCCACACCGTACTTGGGGTGAGCACACACTTCCTGAACCTGACACTCTTCTGGGGCACCGTGGGCTCACCAGGCTCTCTTTGGTCTCACACCGTCCTTGGTGATGCCCAGACTCTTCCCAACACTCAGCAACTCCTTCAGGCCTGCCGTTTCTTATTGGGTGATTAAGGAAGCATGAGAAATTCATTGAGGCCCCCATCAGTCATGACCCTGAGTGGCAACGGAAGTGATTGCTTGGAGCTCATAGCCTTTTGGGTAATGAAAGGCCCTGGGAAACGTCAGGCTGTGTGCAGAGACAGGCAGGAGACCAGAGCACATGAGAGAAGCCCGCGTGCCCCTCACTGCCCTGAAACAAAGGTGGTAACTTCTCAACCCCAGCCCCTCTAATACAGTAGGGAGCAGGAGACAGGGGCTGGGTCTCGGAGCTCCGTGACGAGACCCCAAAGTGAGCAAGCGGGACCAGGCTTGGAGACCACACCACGGAGCTGCTGCCACTCCTGGTGGGATGTGGGGAGCCTAGGGTTCCAGGGGCCCACGGACTGTCTTACTTCTCCTCCCATGGCCCAGCCACTGGTCCAGCCCCTGATAGTCGAGTTCCTCCCCATGCAGTTGAACAGTTGACCCGCTGATCTTTGACTGAGGCCACAGACCCCCACCCCCACTCCTAACTTGTGACAGGAACACCTGGTGAGTTCCGTCTTCGTTTCAGGTACGTTAGTTGTGAGGCTGTGCTTTCTCATTTTCTATGCATTTTTATGAAGCAGGAGTAAAGGACTATAAGATAGTCAAAGAGCGCCCAAATACCCGACATGGACCACAGGGACAGCCCTGTTGGCTGCAGGCAGTCCCGCTGCGCTGCGGTGGGACGGCCCAGCTCCGCGCCGAGCTCCATCAGTGCTCACGGTGCACACGCTCTGCGCTCATTGTCCAGTGTGTCTGAGGACAGCTGAGCTGGAGCCCCGCCAGCCCCTCTGCCTGGTCAGGCAGTGACACCCCGTCCTGACCAGCTGCCCTCATTGGTCCCCGGTCCTCCCACCCGCAGAGCTGATGTCCCTCTCGGCCCTACCAGCCGAGTTGGGCTGGGTCCCAACTGTGTGTCCCCATCCTCACCCCCATCCTCTGAATGTGGTCAGACCGTGGCTTTTAAAGTCCTGCCCTTGACCACGGCCTGACTCACCCTGGGATTCCTGCTCCAAAGAGAGTGCAGAGGGAGAGGTGGGGGCCTGGAAACTAAGGTACGTGAGAGCCCACCTCCAAGCCAGGGAACCCAACTCACGGGTTCCCTCGTGGCCAGAGTTCAGTGAGGCAGAGGGGCCGGCAGGTGGCGCTATCAGGGTCTGGGGGTGGAACCTCCGCAGCACTGTTCTGCCCTGCTGGGGGGGGGGGGGGGCTCCGTAGTGCTCCGTGGGGGCACTGCGGGGGGGAGGGGGAGGGAGCCCCACGGGGAGGGGTTGCTGATGGGCGGTGGCCAACGAAAGGAGAGGAAAGTCCACAGTGCTGAACTCACTCCAAACGTGCGTTCAGATCGTTTTCTGATTGGGAACTTAACTTGCCAAATTGAAATGTATAATTAAGTCTCTTATTAATCATTTCCTCTTCCGGTTTTCCCCACTTTACTAATGGTCCTCATACACGTTTTATTTATATGGCTGTTTGGCCCACTGTGGGGCATGCAGGATCTTAGTTCCCCGACCAGGGATCAAACCTGTGACCCCTGCAGTGAAAGCACAGAGTCCTAACTACTGCACCACCAGGGAGGTCCCCAGTTTATGTGGAAATCTGCGTCTACCTTGGTTTGCACACACTTCCATACATTTAAGTACCTATGTAGTTTTTTTTTTTTAATTTTAATAAGAATATGCCCAATTCATTAAGGCTTCAAACTCAGGCCACCAGAGTGGGGTGTTGGGCAACATGTGGTTGGTGGAGGGGCGTGATGTGAAAGCTTGGATCTTACGTTCATCACGTTTATCTGGGTGTGTTTCTGTGTGTGGACATGACTTTTTGCAGCTGTTTAGCAACGGCCATACGAATTTCAGTACAAACATGCCTGTTTATACTGATGCATTTTGTTCCATATGGGGATATCCTCATCATTTTCTGTATACATATAAATGAGTTTTTTGCAGTGAGAATGCCACATATGCTATATATCATGTCATACTCTAATATTTTCATTTAATGCTTTAAACAGTTTTTGCATTAGTTATTTCCATCATGTGCAAATTGAATGTATCCATAGAAGACCGTGTGGCCTTTAGAAACAATGACGTAAATCTTTATGTACTGATTGGAAAGATGTCTATCAAAGATTGCTGCGTTTAAAAGTACACAGAGAGAGAGAGAGCCCCTGGTGTGATCTCATTTTGTTAGAAACGATGTGATATGTATAGAGACTAACAGGTTTAGTGCAGGAATGAACGTGATCAAGGAGTGTGGCTTGCAGTTTCAAGGGGATGTGGCTTACGGTTTCAGGGGTGTGGTTTAGTTTCATGGGGTGTGGTTTGCAGTTTCAAGGGGGGTGTGGTTTGCAGTTTCAAGGGGGGTGTGGTTTATAGTTTCATGGGGTGTGATTTAGTTTCAAGGGGTGTGGTTTGCAGTTTCAAGGGGGTGTGGTTTGGAGTTTCAAGTGGGGTGTGGTTTGGAGTTTCAGGGGGTGTGGCTTGGGGTTTCAAGGGGGTGTGGTTTAGTTTCATGGGGTGTGGTTTGCAGTTTCAAGGGGTGTGGCTTAGTTTCATGGGGTGTGGTTTGCAGTTTCAAGGGGTGTGGCTTAGTTTCATGGGGTGTGATTGACGGTTTTAAGGGTGTGGCCTAGCAGTCCTAGTAGTGTGTGTCTACTTCAGAATAGAATTTGGTCTGGAGTTCTGGGACTCTCTCTTTGTCTTAGATTTCTTAAAGCATTCAGGTTTCATGGCAAAGTCTCAAAAGCTCTCTGCCTCCTGTCTCCGGTTGGTTCATGTGATGTGGGAGTGGGCCTTTTCCTGAAGACAGTACCTAAGGCTTTGCCCACAGCGCCATCTCAGTCCACGCCACGTGAAAATTAATTCTCTGACGCTCTTGACATTTTTTCTGTGTTGATTTGTCCATGTATTTCTTTCTCTAAAATGTCTGCAGGTCCCTGGCATTTTGACTCTGTTCCTGCGGATAGCTACTTGTTCGGAAGTTCCGGAAGGGACCCTGTTCCCACCAGGTGATTTACATACCCAGGGGTGTCCCATGGCCTCTTGAGAGGCGGGGCCGTGGCCATCTAGGGGAGCAAGTTCTCTGAATCAGAGGCCACAGAGAGACCGGGGCTCATTGCCCTGTCCCACGCAGGCCCACGGGCTTTGAGGACCCTGCTCTGGTCAGGCAGTCCCTGTTAGCCAGGGTCCGGTTCAGCTCACAGCGGCTCTCCAGAGCCTGGGGGCTTGTCCAGTAGGCTGTGACCTGGCGCCCTGTCTGCTGTGGAGGAGAGGAGGGCAGGGCAGGCAGAGTGGGAGTGGCGGAGGCAAGGGTCTGCCCAGCTGGTGGGCAGGACGCTACAGAGAGAGTGGGGGTGTGTGCATGGGGCAGAGCGGAGCCCGTCACAGTGAGGTGTTCACGCCCCGGTCAGGAAGGCTGCTGTAAGACTAAATAATTGAAACCCCTTTTGTTTTCTCTTTAGACATTAAAAACAGTTTTTTTTAGACTTACTGATTTTCCTTTTAAAACAAAAAAGAATTTTTGCTGCATGTGGTTTTGTCCTTCTCTGGAAGTAAAGTCAGAAGTACAAAACTGTCAGGTAAGTTCCTGCACCCCGACCTGGACCTCCTTGCTGTGTGCCCGCTTTCCTGCTCCAGTGTGGCTGGCCACTGAGGACAGGGCGGGGCCGTAGAGCTCTTGGGCTGCTGAGTGGCTCAGGTGACGAGGGGCGAGGAGCCTTGGCTGATGACACCAGAGTGAGAGGAGCATGGGGAGTCAGCTTTCACACTCAGCCTCAGAGGCTTTCTCAGCAGGGTGAGGGCAGACCCTAGAATAGAGACGCAGGGACGGGAGGGTGAAGGGAGTAGCAGGCTGGTTTCTCTGGAGACCCCTGGATCTCAGACAAGGCTGGCCAGAGCAGGAGGAGGTGCGGGTGTACAGAAGCCTGCTGGTCGCTTCGGCATGGCGTCACCACTGATGTGAGTACTAGATGTGGGGTTCCCACGGACTCTGGTGCTCCATCCAACTTTCTACCGGCTTGCAGAGCTGGGCGCCGGCGTTCGAGCTCCACAGAACGCCGGCTGGGCCGGTTTGACCCCTGACTTTCCCAGTGAGGGAAGCATCTGTCTCTGATCCCTTTACCAGACTTCACAGTGGGGTTCAGGCCAGTTAGCTCAGACATGTAAGGTGAAATTCAAGAGGTGCCCGGAACACCAGCAGAAGTGACCTCGGTACGGGCACCGCAGGCAGTGGTGCAAGCAGGAGCCCAGGGCTGCCCTCAGGGTGCACGCCATGGAGAAGGCATGCCTGCTGCCCGCAGACGCAGGGCAGCCACCTGGTGGGTGTGGTGGGGACATGGCTAGTGTGACAGAGGAGCTGAGCTTCTGGTTTCAGGGGCCATTAGCTTGGGCAGCACGTGTTACACAGGCAGAGCGCAGGCTCAGAGGAGCACTTGAAGCCGCAGGACCCGTGCTGTCCACAGGCCTTCCTGCACGGTCCACAGGCCTCTGCGCCATGGGAGGCACCGGGTCTGTGGGCCCGTGTCTGCCGAGAAGGGACAGACTGCAGGGCGTGGGCCCGAGGCCCGGGGTCGTAGAGCCAGTCCGCAGCGGAGCGCAGTCCTCGCGCGGCAGGTGTGCTGCTTGCAGCTGCTCGCGTGCGTCTGTGTGTCGGGGGTGTGGTGCGGCGCCCCCCTGGGCCTGTCCTTCCGCCGGGCGGTCCTCAACGCCTGGGACATGTGTGTCTCCTTACGATCCGCAGGTCCCTGAGCACTGACTGTGCCCGCGGCCGCGTCTGCCCTGTTGGCGCGTGTTGGGTTCCTCCAGTGAGACTTTTCCTTAGAGACATGCTGCCTCCCAAGTCCTTGTCCGCCACCAAACCCAAGAAGTCTTGGGCCCCAAACCCGTGTGAGCTAGACAGTGACTTGTCTGAGCCGGACGCCGTCCCAGGAGAAGGCGCCACTGACTCTGAGTTCTTTCATCAGAGGTTTCGGAACTTCCTCTACGTGGAATTCATTGGGCCTCGGAAGACCCTTCTCAAGCTCCGAAACCTCTGCCTCGATTGGTTGCAGCCGGAGACGCGCAGCAAGGAGGAGATTATCGAGCTCCTGGTCCTGGAGCAGTACCTGACCATCCTTCCAGAGAGGGTCAAGCCTTGGGTGCAGGCGAGAAGGCCGGACAGCTGCGAGAAGCTCGTTGCTCTGCTGGAAAATTACGAGGAGATGTACGAGCCGGAAGGTGAGCCGAGAGGAAGGCGGCGCCCCCACTGCTCCGTCGGGACCGTTCTAGGGGGTCGGGGGAAGGGGGTATAGGTGGCAACCCTGGCCTTTCCGCCTGCAAGGAGCCGGGGCCCGCCCTCCCTGGCTGCGACAGTCGGAAAGGGCCGGGTCGGTGGAGTGGGGCGTGACAGGCGCCTTCGGGGGCTCAGCTGATGGGCGAGAGCGGCCGAGCCCCTGAGCCGTGTCCGGTGTCCCCTCAGACGACAACAGCAGCGACACCCACAGCGAAGGTGCCGTGAGCCGGAGGGCCGCGGAGTCCCCGCCGCCGCGCGCCGCACGCCCCTGCTGCGGTGAGTAGCTGCCTGCCGCCAGGTCTGCGCACAGCCCTTGCCTGGGCCCTGCTGCTGCTGCTGCCCTGGATCTGGGGCCGGGCCTTCAGGCATGGCGGGATGAGACGTCTTCGCCAAAGCAGACACATCCGTGGAGTGAGATACGACTTTTTATTATTCATGATGAGGAAGAACGCTGTAATTCTGAAGCTGTTTGGCACGTGCCGTAGGTTGTTTCAGGCTGTGCCCACCGCCTCGGGGGGCAAAGTCCATCGCCACTTTGCCTGCACAGCTCTTCATTTGCTCAAGGTTCTCCAGAGACCCTTCCGGAGCAGCAGTGCTCCAGGGTCGGTGCTTTGTTGCTCTGTAGTCAAGTGGGGAGTGCGTTAAGACCGGCCGGCGTTGGCCAGGCCGTGGGGGCTTGGCAGATGGCCCTCCTGAAGGCGGGGGCGGCAGGAGCCGGGACGCGGGGAGAGCCTGAAGCGGGAACGGGCCCGACCGAGGCCAGGCCGGCCTACACAAGGCTCCGGAAGTGGGCCCAGACCCCGGAAGTAGGCCCAGGCCGGCCTGCGCGAGGCTGCGGACACGGGCCTGGCCCCGGTGTCGGGGGCAGCTACCCCTCGGGATGGGATCCGGCTCCTGGGGGAGAGCAGGCGTAGTGTTCGGGCGTGGAGGGGTGCGCAGAGCACGTGGCCAGCTCCGCGCATCTGTGTCCGCAGGTGACCGGGACCGGGACCGGGACTGGGACCAGGACTGGGAGCCGGACCGGGAGCGAGGCCGGGCGCGGGAGCGGGAGCGCCGCCGGGGCCGGAGCCGGGACATGGAGTCACGGGACCGCTGGCCGTCTGTCCGGAGCCCCAGGAGCAGTACGTGTCCCCGCAAACCGCCCACGCGCCTGCCGGCGGCCGCGCCGCGTCGTTCACACCACCTCTCCCTCCCCAGGGTTTCACCAGCGGGATCTCGCCCTTCCTCTGGCGGAGAGAGCCAAGGAAAGAGAGCGCAGACGCAGGGACTCCCTGCTGGACTTGGATGCCAGATCCGAGGTGCGCCCAGGTTTCCTCTCATTCTGGAGGGCCGTCTTCACTCGTGTTGGAGGTGCCTTTCTTTCTTGGGAGGCTGAGTTATCTGCCCCCTAGAAGCCCACCAGGGTTGGGGAGAGAGCCCAGGGGTGACCAGTGGCCGGAGTGACTGCCGCCTGCTTTCCAGCTCATCCATGGGGTCAGCACCTGTGTCCCCTGGTGGTCAGCTGCCCCGCGCACAGAGCGGAGGGAGAGGGCGCTCGGGCCCCGGAGCCGAGAAGAGCCGAGTTTGCAGCCTGGCTCTGCCACCTGCCAGCCCGCTAGCTGTACCAAGCCTCAGTTTCCTCATCTGTGAAATGGGTGTGGTGACAGCCTCACCAGGGCTGTTGTGAGGGACGCGTGAGAGTCACACACAGAGACGCAGTGCGCACTGTGTGGCCTGGCACGTGGTGGGCACGCTGTCACTGCCAGCCACTGTGCACGAGGCACAGGGGCACAGGCAAGGAGGGGCTCGAGAAGGAGGGTTGCGTGTGGTGTGGCAGCGTGGAGGAGGGTGCTTGTGCAGCCGTGTGAGAAGGCAGTGCTCAGGGCTGCCCACTCGTTGGGCCAGCTAAAGTCAGAGCAGTGTGCTCTTTCTTGGGAACAGTGTAGTCCAGAACATAACGCACGTTTATGTCACTCAAATTTGACCAACAGGAAGGTGTGAAAAGTGCCCTTTTCCTTTTGCCGTTGCCTGTTGAGATCTGCTAGCACAAGGGGTGGTGCCCTGTGGCCCCCTCGGCCCCCCAAATTCTTGACCTCATCTGCTCTCTGCTGGCCCCGAGCTAGGAGCTCCAGTGGTCCCCGGTCCCACTGCAGACACACCTATGCTCCCCCACCCCCGCGGTGTCTCCTGCTCTGTGATAACCCGGGGAGGCCTTAGGAGGGGCGCTGTCAGCCCTGAGTGCCGCAGGTGCCCACTCCAGGGAGCCGCCCACCATGGAGGAGGGGCTGCCCCCCAAAAGGGCGTGGTCTCGCTCTGGGAGGTCAGCACCGCTGTCCTGCAGTGCCTCCTGCTTCTGTGGCTTGCTGCCCTGGACTCTGCAGCCCTGTCCTGGCGAGGGTTTCACTTCTGCAGCTCTGCTTCACTTTGCGGGGGTTTGGTTTCTCATTGCTGAACACTGGCAGTTGTATAAAGGAGGTCTTCTTCCCTTTAAGCCCTGTGCCTGGGCCTGTTTGTTTTCTCAGTAGGAGTTGCACGTGACTGCCAATGTCGGTCTTTCATTGTCTTTGCTGCATTTCCACGTGGTTGTCGCGTTCGGTGCCACTTCCCCGAACTATAGTAAATTTAATATAAAAATAGCTTCACATGATAGTTCAGTAGTGACAACAATTGATGTTTTCTTTACATGACTTTTTTTTTATACTTTATGGCCGGGCCACATGGCATGTGGGATCTCAGTTTCCTGACCAGGAGCTGAACCCACATGCCCTACAGTGGAAGCCCGAGGTCTTCACCACTGGCCCGCCAGGGGAGTCCCGCCCAGTCTTCCTCCGCATGTAGCCCCACGTGCAGCAGACCCCGTGGCAGGACCGCACGCTCAGTGCTGGCCCCTCCGCACCTCGCCCAAGGTCGGCGGCCCTGTGACAGGACTCCCGCACTGTGAGGGGCAGGGGGACACCCTCCTCTCCTTTTCACAGATGAGGATGCTGAGGTTTGGCAGGACTTCTGTTCCCAGCTTGCTCGGTCACGAAGGTGCTTGAGCTCCTCTGAGCCTGGAGCTCCTCTGGCGGCGCCGCCGGGGCCCTCAGGGCTCCGTCCCCCTTCGGGGGCCTCAGCGGCGCTCGCGGCCCCGCCCACGCCTGCGGGTCTTGCTCCTGCCCCAGCCCTCCCTGAGCTGTCCCCCACCACGCCTGCTTAGCGCCGACTCTCTGCACCCCACCTTGTTGTTTACTGTTCTCTGATTGTTTCTCTCCAACCAAATGATAAGCTGCATGAGGGCAAGGAATCTGTGCCCTCCGTCTTTGGGATCTTCCTCAGAGTGTAGCGCCAAGGTAGGTACGACGTAGGTCCCAGTAGAGCCTGACCGGACCACTCGGCACCCCCGGCGCTGTGAGCACTTGCTGCACACTGTGTGCCTGCGTGTGTGGCTCCCGCGCCAGCGGCGCGGTCCTGGCCACGGTCGCCTGGGCAGACCCCGCTGAGGGCATGTCTGCCGTTGCAGGAGGCGGTGTTGTACCAGGACATGGTGGCCCTCACCGAGGACCGCAAGCTTCAGAACCCGATTCAGGACAACATGGAGAACTACCGGAAGCTGCTCTCACTGGGTGAGCACTCAAAGTGGGGCTCCTGGCGGAGCAGGAGCTGGAGGGAGTGGTCCTGTGACCCACTCGGGCAGCCAAGCGGCGGGTGTGTGGGCTGGGCTGCGCCCACACGGCTCTCACCCCAGCGTGCTGCTCTGCGACTCCAGTCTGCTCTGAGGAAGGTCCAGGGTCCTGGGTGGCTTCCCGGAGGGACCCGTAATCGGGTCTGAGGAGGCAGTGGCCCCACAAGGGGTCATACGGGCCTTGCAACCCTGACAGGTGGGGAAACGGGCAGAGCCCGAGAGCCAGCAAGGACGCCCTGGGTTTAGGGGCACTCGGAGGTCTCTGCACAAACTTGTCCGCAGAGTTCAGAGAATTAGCCAAGATGAGATGGGCGAGAGCCCGAGGAATGGACAGTGAGGAGAGGAGAGTGCAGACCAGGCCGTCCAGGGAACGCGCAGCCCCCGTCCGCAGCGCGGGGCTCACGCTGGGTTCTCCTGCGCCAGGGGTTCAGCTCGCCGAGGACGATGGCCACTCACACATGACGCAGGGCCACTCGTCGAGGTCAAAGAGGAGTGCCTGCCCAAGCACCAGCCGAGGTGAGCACGAGGTCCTGCGGCAGGGGCGGTGCCATCCACACACAGACATGCGGTGGGGGCATGCAGTGACACGGCAGTGCACACACAGCCATGCGGGGCTTGCACTGACACTTGGGAACACGCGGTCGGGGCACAGGGTACAGGCATTCCTCCCAGGGCCCCAGGGAGCACTCACACGGGGCTTCTTTCAGGTCTGAAGACAGCGCCCGAGACCAAGAAGTCAGCCCACCGGCGGGGCATCTGCGAGGCCGAGTCCTCCCATGGGGTGATCATGGAGAAGTTCATCAAGGATGTGGCCCGCAGCTCCAGGTCCGGGCGGGCACGGGAGCCGAGTGAGCGGCCGCACCGGCTCTCCCGGAGGCCGGGCGGTGACTGGAAGGAAGCCTCGTTCAGCAGGAGGGAGGCGGGAGCCTCAGAGGGGGGCGCCTTTGGGGGAGGAGGCTTCAGCTGTAGCTCAGACCTGGTTTCCAAGAAGCGAGCTCTGGAGAGAAAAAGGCGCTACCACTTCGATGGGGAGGGGCAGGGCCCAGTGCTCGATCCCAGGGGTGGGGCGAGGAAGCGGCCATTTGAGTGCGGCGGCAAGGCAGCCAAGGCGGCGGGCGCCAGCAGCCTGAGCGCGCCGCCTGTGGCCCCGTCCCAGCCGCTGGACTTCGGGGCCATGCCCTATGTGTGCGATGAGTGCGGGAGGGCCTTCGCGGTCATCTCCGAGTTTGTGGAGCACCAGATAGTGCACACCCGGGAGAGCCTGTACGAGTATGGGGAGTCCTTCATCCACAGCGCGGCCGTCAGTGAGGCCCAGAGCAGGCCCATGGGCGCCAGGCGCTCCGAGGGTGCGCAGGCCGCCGGCAAGGCCGCCAGCCTGGCCGAGCGTCGGCGGGGCCAGGCCCGAGAGCACCTCGGGGGCAGTGGGGATGAGGAGCAGGACGAGCCCTTCCTGCCCAGCCCCACCTTCAGCGAGCTCCAGAAGATGTATGGGGAGGATAAGTTCTACCAGTGCAAGGTGTGCAAGGAGACCTTCCTGCACAGCTCGGCCCTGGTGGAGCACCAGAAGGCCCACAGCCGTGAGGACAGGGAGAGGGAGCGCAGTGCCGGCGCCGTGAGGCGCAGCCCCATGCTCGGCGAGCTGCAGAGAGCCTGCGGGAGGCAGAGGCGCTACGAGTGCGGGGCCTGCGGGGAGACCTTCCACCACAGCGCAGCCCTGCGGGAGCACCAGAGAATCCACGGCCGGGGCGGCCCGGCCGGTGGCAGAGCCGGAGCCTTTGAGGAGACCTGCGTTCCCAGCCAGTCCCTGAAGAGGCGTCAGAAAACCTACTCCAAGGAGAAGCTCTACGATTTCAGAGAGGGCGGGGATGCCTTTGGGCGCAGCTCGGACTTCATGGAGCGCCAGAGAATCCATTCTCGGAAGAGCTGCTTTGACAGCCGGGGGTACGAGAAGCCGCTGCTCCACAGCATGCCCATGCCTGGCTCTCAGAAGAGTCACACTATCACCAGGCCACCCGAGGACGAGGACGAGGACGAGGAGAAGGCGTTCACCGCCAGCAGCAACCCTGAAAGCAGCCAGGAGGCCCGGGCCTACGAGAGGAGTGCCTACGAGAGGGCCATCCTCCACAGCCTGGCTGCCTTCCGGCCTCCCCGTGGCCTCAGGGAGGACGGGGAGCCCTCCACATGCCTCTCAGGCCTTCACGACCCGCCGCAGAGGGCCCCAGCCTGGGAGAGCCCTTACACTGGAGGCAGGCACAGCTTCTTCAGGAGCTCGGTCTTCTACCGTGCATCACGCCCCGCCCCTCTGGACCACCTTGCTGGGGAAGGCCCCAGTGGGTGGAAGAGAGACGGCGAAGCCTCTGGCTCCAGCTCAGACGGTCGCCAGCACCAAAAGGCACGCGCCAAGAAGAAGAACATTGAGCGCAAGAATTATGACACCCTGCGTTTTGGTGAATCTCAAACATTTCGCCCGAGAGAGAGATTTTACGAATGTCCAGAGTGTGGAGAGTTCTTTGTCCGTAGCTCTGAGCTGGCTGAACACCAGAAGATCCACAACAGAAAGAAGCCGTCCGGAAGTAAAAACTACCTACGGTCTGTCCTTCGCAGCCTGACCTCCACTGACCCTCAGACCAGCTACCAAGGCCAGTCAGTGCAGATGAGTTATACTGAGGAAGCAGCTCAGACCAGTTATGCTGAACTAGCAGCTCAGACCAGTTATGCTGAACTAGCAGCTCAGAGCAGTTATGCTGAACTAGCAG
>ML661913.1:825668-852184 GCA_007570785.1 Antilocapra americana | reverse complement strand
CCAGCTCAGACCAGTTATGCTGAGGAACCAGCTCAGACCAGATACGCCGAGGAACCAGCTCAGACTAGATATGCCGAGGAACCAGCTCAGACCAGTTATTCTGAGGAACCAGCTCAGACCAGATATGCTGAGGAACCAGCTCAGACCAGTTATTCTGAGGAACAAGCTCAGACCAGATATGCTGAGGAACCAGCTCAGACCAGTTATGCCGAGGAACCAGCTCAGACCAGATATGCTGAGGAACCAGCTCAGACCAGTTATGCTGAGGAACCAGCTCAGACCAGATATGCTGAGGAACCAGCAGCTGAGACTAGTTATGCTGAACTAGTAGCTCAGATTAGTTATGCTGAACTAGCAGCTCCAACTAGTTATGCTGAACTAGCAGCTGAGACTAGTTACTTTGAACCACCAGCTCAGACTAGTTATACTGAACCAGCTCAGACCAATTATGCTGAACCAGCAGCTCAGGTCAGTTTTGATGAACCACCAGCTGAAGCTAGCTATGCTGATCTAGCAGCTGAGATCAGTTATGCTGAGCTAGCAGCTGAGACTAGTTACGCTGAACTAGCAGCTCAGATCAGCTATGATGAACCACCAGCTGAGACTAGTTATGCTGACTTAGCAGCTGAGATCCGTTACTCTGAACCAGCAGATCAGACTAGTTATGCTGAGCTAGCAGCTCAGACCAGTTACTCTGAACCACTAGCTCAGACCAGCTATGCTGAGCTAACGAGTGAGAGCAGTTACAGCGAGCAGCCGGCCCTCAATGAATGTAAGGAGTGTGGGGAATGCTTTGCCACCGTTGAAGACCTTGGCAGACATCAGAAAATCTATGGCGGAGAGAAATTCCGAGATGGGAAGCTGTTTGGAGAGTCTGTGATGCCGGACCTGGGCCTGGACAGTCCCGGAGAGGAAGAGCCGGAAGAGCAGGAAGAGCCCGACGAGCCGGAAGACGCCATCTACGGCTGTAAGGACTGCGGGCTGGGCTTCGCGGACCGCGCGGACCTCCGGGACCACCAGCAGGTCCACGGCCGGGAGTACCTGGTGGACAGCCGTGAGCACACGCGCCCCGCAGTGCACACGCCCCCTGTCAGCGAGTACCAGAAAGACTGCCTCGGGGAGCAGCTGTACGAGTGCCCGGCCTGCGGGGAGTCGTTCGTGCACAGTTCGTTCCTCTTCGAGCACCAGAAGGTCCACGAGCAGGACCAGTTCTACGGCCACAGGCGGTACGAGCCCTTCATGCAGCCCCTGATCGCCAGCCCACGGCAGCCCCAGGCCCCCCAGAAGGGCGCCCCTGCCGGCGCGGCCCTGCAATGTCAGGTGTGTGGGCAGGACTTCATCCACGCCTCCGCCCTCAGCGAGCACGCCAGGGGCCACGCCGGCGAGGGGCTGCCGGACCAGGGCCAGGGGGGCACGGGCACCGGTGCGGCGGGGCCCGGCCCAGGGCCCGCGGAGCCGCAGCAAGACCCGGGCGAGGAGCAGCGCTACGAGTGTGAGGCCTGCGGCGAGTCCTTCCCCAGCCGGGCGGAGCTCCAGGAGCACATGCGGGTCCACGAGAAGGGCGAGCCCTACGCCTACGGGGCTGCCTTCGTGCACACGTCCTTCCTCGCGGAGCCGCCCGGCCGGGGCCGGCCCTTCTACGAGTGCAAGGCCTGCGGCAAGGCCTTCATCCGCGGCACCGTCCTCACAGAGCACCGGAAGCTGCACCTGCAGGAGGAGGGCGCGGCCGCCGCGGCCGCCGCCACAGCCCGGGAAGCTGAGGCCGGCGTCCTCGTGCCCCGCGGTGTCCTGCGCGTCCAGGGCTCCGACGTGGGGGCGGCCGAGCCCGAGGCCGAGGCGGCCGAGCCCGAGGCGGAGGCGGCGGAGCCCGAGGCGGAGGCGGCCGAGCCCCTCGGGGAGGCCGAGGGCCCGGAGTGGGAGGCCGCGGAGCCCAGCGGCGAGGCGGAACAGCCCCACGCCGAGGCGGAGCAGCCCGACATGGACGCAGACGAGCCGGACGGCGCGGGCATCGAGGACCCGGAGGAGAGCGCCGAAGAGCCCGAGAGCGACACGGATGAGCCGGACGGCGCGGGCATCGAGGACCCCGAGGAGGAGGGCGAGGAGCAGGAGATCCAGGTGGAGGAGCCCTTCTACGACTGCGGCGAGTGCGGGGAGACCTTCGCCTCGGGCGCCGCCTACGCGGAGCACCTGCGGGCGCACGCCAGCCTCGTCATCCTGGAGCCCGACGGCCTCTGCGGCGAGGCCGGGAGCGGGGGCGCCAGCGGCCCCGAGGGCGGCCGGCCCGACGACGAGCTCTTCACGTGCGACGTGTGCGGGCAGCTCTTCAGCGACCGCCTGTCCCTGGCCAGGCACCAGAATACCCACACTGGCTGAGGCTCGGCGCCGGGGCCTCCGCTCGGACCGACCCTCCTCACCCACACACCACCGCACCCACCGCGACAGCCCGGACCGCACCCACCCGGCCTGGACTTCAGACACTCGGCCTGAACACAGCCCCACCGGCTGAGGCTCGGCCGGCCTCCTTACCCGCACACAGCCGGGCCCACCGCGACAGCCCGGACCGCACCCACCCGACCTGGACTTCAGACACTCGGCCTGGACACAACCCCGCCGGCTGAGGCTCGGCCGCCTCCTCACCCGCACACAGCCGGCCCCGCGGCCCCAAGGTGCAGACGCCTGCGGGCGCAGCTCCCGTGTTTAGCACAGCAGGTCCATGCGGGACAGCAGGGCACGCGCCAGCCCTGCGCCTGGGGCCTTCGCGCTGCAGAGAGCGCCCGTCTGTGACAGCCCGGGACCTCGGCGCCCCGCGTCCCGAGAGGTCTACAGTGCAGCGCAGCGCAGCGAACTGGGCCGAGTGTGACACTCACTGACAGTCTACCTGCAGGCTCACCCCACCTGGTACTCTGGTTTTCCTTTTTTTTTTTTTTGGAGGAGGAAGAGAGCAACAAATTACAATATATTTGTAAGCATCTTAGTGCTTTAGAAAGATTTATTGTGTGCTGTTTCGACCTTATCCGTATCTTTTTGACTGACTGTATGGTTCCTTACTCTTTACATGGCCCCCTCACGGTGTAGGCGTGAAAGGCAGAGCGTCTTGCCCGCTTCGCTGTGTGAAGGGGAGTCCTTGCTGCCCCCTTTTCAGGCGCCTCGTCTGCACCGACGACACTTTGAAACCTCGTGCTGCGTAAGCCTTTACCGTGTGTGCATCGGCCTTTTGTAACCTCATTGGTTGGTTGCCACCTTGTAACCTTGCAGTGGTTCTCACGCAAAAAAACACTACAAGTTTTTGTTATTTTTATTTTTTTAACCCACCTTGATGTCTCTTTGATAGTGAATTTTACAAAAGCCGAAGCTTTTCCCTGTGAGTCTTACGTCCTTGCCTTTAAAGAGTGGGTTGTAACCATCACTAGATCACACGTGCCTAATGAAGGTTGAGAACCACGGGGGGAGGGGGACTCTCCTGTTGTATATAAGAACAGGGGCTACGACTTCACTACTTCCCTTTGCGCGCTTCCTGCCTTAAGTGACAAGTAGCAGCGTGGCTTGGTCCTCACGTACCACCACATGGCAAGTTTGCACCCTGGGCGCCCAGGAGCTAGTATCCTTAGAGCTTTCTAGCCTGAGACTTAATCCTCCTCTCCACCTGTCTGACCCTCAGCCACCCCCGTGTCTAACTTGCATTTAAAAAAAAAATACAAAAAAGCATTCTTTACAGCCAACTCGAGCTCAACGTGGACTCAGGTTCCCTGGCAGCCTTAATTTGTTTCGTTGCCGTCTGTCCCCCCTCAGGTTGCGCCCTCCTGACGAGCACCCCCGCTGTCCTCAGAGCGCCTGTCGCCCCGAGCTGGCCTCGCCGCTCTGGGGTCTCCTGCGTCCTGTTCTGTGCCCGCCCTTTGCTTCCCCCGCCCTCTTCACATTAATGACTATTAAGAAATTTCTTGGCTTTGAGTTGGCTGGCAAAAAAATTTAAAAATCTTTTAAAAAAACTTTTTAAAAAAAAGATCTTGTAGATGCAGTAAGCAGAAGCTAAGAGCAGATCGCTTGGGAGAGTAGAGAGAGACCTGCTTGGGAGCCGCGTCTGGACACCCCTTTCCTAGGTCCCTGCCACGAGGGTGGGCAGAGCGTGTCAGAGCTGGAGGGAACACCAAAGTCGGGGGAGAGCCAAAGAAGGGGTTCCCGACACCTCAGCAGACCTGGGAGGGCGGAGTTGAACGGAAGGAACATAAGAAGCAGGGACTCGAAGTTCTGACTAGGGAGGTGAGTGGATGAGCAGGGTGTCCTGGCAGTTCAGAAGGAGGGGCCACCTGGTGGCCTGGTGTCGATGAGGGCAGCTGCATAACGAGACCAGCATTGGAGCGGATGCTCGGGGGCCCCGAGGGGCTGCGAGGCACAGCATCGGGGGGCCCCAGGCCTGGGCGGCGTTGGGGTGAACCAGGCGTTCGTCGCTGTTGGCGGCACCACCTGGTACAACGTTTTCAGAAAGCCGCCTGCCCGGTGTCCCTTCCAACCGTCCTTTGGTCAGTGAGAGATCAGGAGCAACTGACAAACGCCAAAAATAGGAGCAAGGTGAAGGGAGTGTGTCCGTGGACTGAGTGCAGCTGTCCAGAATGATAATCATGGAGAGTTACGTGGTGACGTGGAGATGTATTTACGGAATACCAAGTGGAGAAAGCAGGACACAGAATTATATTTATACTACAATTATAGCTGTTTAAAAATGTATGCTTATAGTCAAAAGCTGTGGTGGTGTTGCTGTTGTAGGCTTATAGTTGAGCATTATTTTCTTAAATTCCTTGAATGTTCTTTATGATAGTGTTACTCAAAAGTTTATAATCACGTTTCCATTGTGAACATAATTTGAGCTCATTATTCAGGCACTCGGAGAATACAGAAAAGTGGAGGGAAAAAAAAATCCATATACCCACCATCCAAAGATGACAGAGATACTCCTCACTGTATTGTTTATTCGTGTCTCTGTGCGCAGGCTTACTACTGTGTCCCAGACGTGTACTCAGATTATCTAAGTGTTACCTTTGTGGAATTATGGCTAAACACTTTCATCTTAATGTTTTCAGATGCCCTTAAAATAGTTTCCTGATAACAAAGTTTATTATGCTTGTTTCCACTGGCAAGCATAATACACACCCAGAAGAATAATTGGAAAATATGAAATAAATTAGAAAAGAAGAAAAAAGTCACCCATATTCCCAACACCCAACAACTGCTGTTAACATCTTGATCTGTTTCCTCCATCTCGTATTAGTGCACAAGCTTGTGATTAGGACCGTGGTGAATATGTGTGCCTCAAGTCTAAAATGAAAAAAAATTACAGAAAATAATTAAAGTAGTGTCACTGTGGGATTATGGTTAACTATCTTGTCTCAAATTTCTTGGATGATCTTTGGTGTTTTGAGTATTAAATCTTACATATGTTTTTCCATTAAAACTCTTACTACATATTCATGGCATACTTTGGGGGAGATTTAGTAAAGCAAAAGAAATTCACGCCTATTCCCGACACCCAACAATCATTGCTGTTAAACCTTGATCTGTGCACAGTCTGATGACTGGGGGGTCTGTGGTGAGAACGCAGAGGGTCGCAGAGGAGAGAAAAACGTGGAAAGCAGTGAAGAAACGGCTGCATGGTCTTGGCGGCGCCGGGCTGTGGGATTTGCCTTCCCGGAAGGCCTTTCTCGTCGCGTTCCAGTCACCCGCCTTTTATCACGTGTTCCTCCATCGTAGCCACAGCGTGTGTGCTCAGCGCCTGAGGGTCGTGGCTAACATCCTGGCATGTCTGCTTAACCCTTTGTGCACAGTTTGTGGTTTGTCGGTATGGTTGTGGCCGTTCAATCTGTAATCGTGTCACCAATAAAAATAAAGGTAAAAATAAGGTTGTTCTCAGCCTCTTCTTTGGCCCATGTCAGGTGTTTGGGCTGGTTAAAAGAATCCAAGCACTCAGTGTCCCTGTAGGCCCTACAGATCTGGTCCCCCTTTTTAATTACTGTGTATTGCAACAGCTAACTCCTAAGGGATCTCTCGTACTACACAAAGCCACATTTGTAACTGCACTAAGAAAAGTAAAAGATACATCTCAATAGTGTTTTTAAACTTGACCGTTAAGCATTAAGTAAGTTTCACTTACTTTTGAGTCTGCATTTAAAATTTTAATCTCATCTAAATACAATATTCCCTCAAACACAAACAAGAATGATCCCCGTAACATAAAAAATGTTAATACTGTGATTTGAAATCTCTTTGTATTCAGTCGTGTCTGACTACGACCCCAGGGACTCCTCTGCCCATGGGATTCTCCAGCAAGAACACTGGAGTGGGTGGCCATTTCCTCCTCCAGGGGGTCTTCCCAACCCACGGCTCCTGCATTGTAGGCAGACTCTTTACCGTCTGAGCCACCAGAAGACCTGTCACCTAAAGTGTGCGTCTCTGACTCCCCTGAAGCTGAGTGGTCCTGTCTGGAGGTGTCTGGCCAGCTCCCGAGTCACAGCTTCAGTAATCCTTCCAGGGGCGCCCCAGATCATCAGGGCGAGGGGTCAGTTCTCTGTGAAGGCTGACTTCCTGGAGATTCATCACTAGAGGACGTCCTGTAGGAAGGGAGAAGGGGAGGGTCTCCGGCTTGCCTGGCCAGCGCGCGCCCTCTGGACAGCTCCCCGTTGCCCCTGCCACACGCTTCTTCCCTGAGTCAGACCCCTCCCTGGCCTCAGCTGACTGCTCCTGGGTCCCCACGGGCCCATCAGACCCGGACCGGGGGCTGGCCGGGTGCTCACACCGGTGGGGCTGGGAGTGCTCACAGCCACGGCCACGGGCACCCAGCGCCTGGGGGTCCTGGCGGCACTGCCTGCCCGTGGGCTCCCTCGGAACCCCGCGCCCACGAGCTGACTATCAGCACCCCCAAGTCCTTTCTCCTCTCTGGGAACTGCCGAGTCTGGTGAGAAGGCTCAATTCCCGGCCGCTCCCCGTCCCCAGGGCTGAGCCTGGGGCTGCTCAGGCTCCCTGGACACGAGGGCGCAGAGTCCGCCCGAGGTCAGTGCGGACCACGCATCAGCGCCTCCCATTCTCTGAGCTCCCTGTCCCCGCAGGCTCCTCCTGCCTCACTCTCCTTGGCCCAAGTTGGTCGTTGGTAGCCCCAAAGAGCCCTAACGGAGACGGAAAGTGGGCTGGACGTAGCAAACACTGAGGGAAATTGGGATCCTCTGAAAAACTCAGCATCGGGCCCTGGGATGGGGACGGGGACCCTGAAGACTGAGACGCGTGGCAGTAAGACCCCTAAACACCACCCAGCTCTGGCTCGACTGCTTGGGGTGGGGGCTGGGGAATGGGGGAGGGCTGGACGGCAACTGTCACAAACCCCGAGGCTGCGAGACCGGCCCGGTGAGGCGGGTTTCTGGTAATACGCAGACCGCGGCGCCGCGGGTCTCTCTGACTGTGGTCGGCCGCGTCCATAGCCTT
Source organism: Antilocapra americana (assembly GCA_007570785.1). Classification (NCBI taxonomy): domain Eukaryota; kingdom Metazoa; phylum Chordata; class Mammalia; order Artiodactyla; family Antilocapridae; genus Antilocapra; species Antilocapra americana. The sequence goes on along the minus strand of ML661913.1, from coordinate 844,720 downwards.
GCCCAGTTTCCAGCGAGAAAAACTGAGGCAGCCCCAGGAGAAACACGATCCTGGCCATCAGAAAGGTGGTGTCTAGGAGACCTGGAGACCCCGGGACCCCCTCTGAAGCTCCAAGCCCTTGAAAACACTCCTCATCCAGCACTTCCCTCTCCGCGAGGAGAAGCAGAGGGCACTGCCCGTGGGAGGGGCAGCTGTTGGAATGCTCTCTGATCCTTTGGGATGGGTTGAACCCCCGTATTGAAAAGGAGGAAGCATACACAGACTCAGAGAAGAAGCTTACGGGTGCAGGGGGAAAGGATGGAGGGGGCTGGTTAGGGAGCTTGGGATGGACACGTGCACACGGCCGTGTGCAAAGTGGAGCGCCTGTCAGCGCAGGGGACGCTGCTCAGGGTTAAGCAGCAGCCTGGGTGCGAGGGGACGTTGGGGGAGAATGGGTACATGTATGTATGGATGAGTCCCTTTGCGGTTCCCCTGAAACTATCACAGCTACACCCCAATACAAAACACGTTTAAAAAAGGAAGAGGAAGTATGGCTGGTGTCGTAGATCCTGGAGTCGGGGCTGGGGAGTTCTGACACAGCTTCATGAATGTGATGGCCCCTCAAAGGACCCACCGCACTCAAAAGCTCTGGAACCACATCTAGAGAGGTGCCCCTGCTCTCCGCAACCAGAGAAAGCCTGAGCTGCAGCAAAAACCCAGTGAAGCCAAGAAATCAATTAATTTAAAACAGACCAGTAGTCTGGTGTTCACCTTTAATTTTAAAAAAGCTTTATTCAAGGTTTACAATGTGATGTTTTGATGCCATATACATTGTATGATAATTATCGCAATCAAAATAAGTGACATATGTATCACCTCACATGGTTATCTTTTTGGGGGGCAAGGAGAGAGATCTTTCAGCAAATTTCAAGTATATAATACAGTATTATTAACTAACATCACCAAGCTGTGCGGGAGAACTCCGGAACTTATTCATCCAGCATAGCTAAAGCTTTACACCCTTGGGGCAACACCCTTGACTGCCCACACTTCCCAGACACTGGCCACCACAACTCTAAGAGTCTGACTTTCTTAAACTCCACGTGTAAGTCAGACCATGCGGCATTTATTCCCACACTGTTCTCCATAGTAGCTGTGTCAACTTATACTCTCTCCAAAAGCAAGCGAGTTCTCTTTTCTCCACGTCCTTAACATCGCTAGTTATCTTTTGTCTTTCTTGACAACAGCCATCCTAACAGCTATGCAGTGCTACCTCTCTGTGTGTTTTTGGTCACGAGACAGGTGGGCTCTTAGCTTGCCAACCAGGGCTCAAACCTGTGCCCCCTGCACAGGAAGCTCAGAGTCTTCAGCCATCAGACTGCTGCAAATTCCCTCTTATTGTTTTGATTTGCATTTCCCTCAAATTCAGACTTAAATTGAAGAGAGAAGGGAAAACCACTAGACCATTCAGGTATGACCTAAATAAAATCTCTTACAATTATACAGTGGAAGTGAGAAATAGATTTAAGGGACTAGATCTGATAGAACGCCTGAAGAATTGTAGATGGAGGTTCATGACATTGTACAGCAGACAGGGATTAAGATCATCCCCAAGAAAAAGAAATGCAAAAAAAGCAGAATGGCTGTCTGAGGAGGCCTTACAAATAGCTGTGAAAAGAAGAGAAGCAAAAAGCAAAGGAGAGAAAGAAAGATATTCCCATGTGAATGCAGAGTTCCAACGAATATCGAGGAGAGATAAGAAAGCCTTCCTCAGTGATCAATGCAAAGAAATAGAGGAAAACAATAGAATGGGAAAGACTAGAGATCTCTTCAAGAAAATTAGAGATACCAAGAGACCATTTCATGGAAAGATGAGCTCCAAAAAGGACCGAAATGGTAGGAACCTAACAGAAGCAGAAGATATTAAGAAGAGGTGGCAAGAATACACAGAAGAACTGTATAAACAAGATCTTCATGACCCAGATAATCATGATGGTGTGACCACTTGCCTAGAGCCAGACATCCTGGAATGTGAAGTCAAGTGGGCCTTAGGAAGCACCACTATGAACAAAGCTAGTGGAAGTGACGGAATTCCAGTTGAGCTATTTCAAATCCTGAAAGATGATGCTGTGAAAGTGCTGCACTCAATATGCCAGCAAATTTGGAAAACTCAGCAGTGGCCACAGGACTGGAAAAGTTAAATTTTCATTCCTATCCCAAAGAAGGGCAATGTCAAAGAATGCTCAAACTACCGCACAATTGTACTCATGTCACACGCTAGTAAAGTAATGCTCAAAATTCTCCAAGCCAGGCTTCAACAGTTCGTGAACCATGAAATTCCAGATGTTCAAGCTGGAGTTAGAAAACGCAGAGGAATCAGAGATCAAATTGCCAACATCCATTGGATCACCGAAAAATGAAGAGGCTTCCAGAAAAACATCTATTTCTGTTTTACTGACTATGCCAAAGCCTTTGACTGTGTGGATCACAATAAACTGTGGAAAATTCTTCAAGAGATGGAAATACCAGACCACCTGACCTGCCTCTTGAGAAACCTGTATGCAGGTCAGGAAGCAACAGTTAGAACTGGACATGGAACAACAATCTGGTTCTAAACAGGAAAAGGAGTACGTCAAGGCTGTATATTGTCACCCTGCTTATTTAATTTATATGCAGAGTACATCATGAGAAATGTTGGACTGGATGAAGCATAAGCTGGAATCAAGATTGCCATGAGAAATAGCAATAACCTCAGATATGCAGATGACACCACCCTTATGGCAGAAAGGGAAGAGGAACTAAAAAGCCTCTTGATGAAGGTGAAAGAGGAGAGTGAAAAAAACTGGCTTAAAGCTCAGCATTCAGAAAACGAAGATCATGGCATCTGGTCCCATCACTTCATGGCAAATAGAGGGGATACAGTGAAAATGCTTTATTTTCTTGGGCTCCAAAATCACTGCAGATGGTGATTGCAGCCATGAAATCAAAAGACGCTTGCTCCTTGGAAGAAAAGCTATGACCAACCTAGACAGCGTATCAAAAAGCAGAGACATTACTTTGCCAGCAAAGGTCCATCTAGTCAAAGCTATGGTTTTTCCAGTAGTTATGTATGCATGTGAGAGTTGGACTGTAAAGAAAGCTAGGGCTGAAGAATTGATGCTTCTGAACTGTGCTGTTGGAGAAGACTCTTGAGAGTACCTTGGACTGCAAGGAGATCCAACCAGTCCATCCTAAAGGATATCAGCCCTGAGTGTTCATTGGAAGGACTGATGCTGAAGCTGAAACTCCAATACTTTGGCCACCTCATGCGACGACCTGACTCATTTGAAAAGACCCTGATGCTGGGAAAGATTGAAGGAGGGGATGACAGAGGATGAGATGGTTGGATGGCATCACTGCCTCAATGGACATGAGTTTAAGTAAACTCCAGGAGTTGGTGATGGACAAAGAGGCCTGGCGTGCTGCAGTCCATGGGGTCTCAAAGAGTCGAACACGACTAAGCAACTGAACTGAACTGAATACTTAATAGTGTTGAGCACTGTTCTATATATCTGTTGACTATTTGTATGTCTTTGGAGAATGTATATTGAGACCCTCTGTTCACTTTTTAATTTAGTTATTTATCTTTCTGCCATTGAGTTGTATGAATTCCTTATCTATTTTGGATATTAACCCCTTATCAGATGTATGTGTGCCTTCGTGGGTGCTCTGTCACTTCAGTTGTTTCCAGCTCTTTGTGATCCCGTGGACTATAGCCCACCAGGCTCCTCTGTCCATGGGATTCTCCAGGCAAGAGTACTGCGAGTAGGTTGCCATGCCCTCCTCCAGGGGATCTTCCTGACCCCAGGATGGGACTCGCATCTCCTGCATTGGCAGGTGGATTCTTTACTGCTGAGCCACCAGGAAGAGTTTGCAAATATTTTCTCCCACCGCACAGGTTCCGCTCAGCCTCCTGTTTGTTTCCTTTGCCGCATGGCTTCTCAGTTTGACATAATTCCATTTCCCTGTTTTTGCTTTTGTTGCTTGTGCTTTTGTTGTCATAGCCAACACAACTATTGCCAAGACCAAGGTCAATGAGCTTTCCTGATACGTTTTCTTCTAGCAGTTTTATGATTTCAGGTCTTATGTTTAAGTATTTAATCCATTTTGAATAGTTTTTGTATAGTGTTTAATGAGATGAAGGTCCAATTTTATTATTTTGTATTTGAATAGTCATTTATATCCAAAACTGAATATTGCAGCACCATTAACTAAAGAGAGTATTTGTGCCCCACTGTGTGTTCTTAGCAACTTTATTGAAGATCTGAAGATGAATACACTTATTTCTGACTCTCTATCCTGTTCCATTGCTCTATGTCTGTTTTAATGCTGGTTCCATACCAGTTTTACTGCTGTAGATTTATAAGGGTTTTTTTTTCAATCAAGAAATGTATGTGATGGTTCCAAAATTGTCTTTTCTTGCTCAAGATTGTATGGGCTAGTCAGATCTGTAGTTTCATCTGAATTTCAGGATTTATTTTCTATTTCTGTTTAAATGCTATGGAATTTTGATAGGGATTGCATTGAATTTGAAGATTGCTTTGGATAGAATAGAAATTTAAACAATATTAATTCTTCCAATCCTTGAATGTGGTATATTGTCCCACTTATGTCTGTCTTTGATTCCTTTCTTCAGTGTTTTATATTTTCTAGTGTATAGACCTTTCACCTCTTTGGTTAAATTTATTCTTAAGTATTTTCTCTCTTTGATGGTTTTATAAATAGGATTGTTTCTTAATTTCTTTTTCAGATAGTTTGTTTTTAGTATATGGAAATGCTACTGATTTTTGAGTGTTGATGTTTGTACCCTGCAACTTCATTGAATTTGTGTGTTAGTTTTAACAGATTTGTGGTAGAGTATTTAGGATTTTCATTTAAATATCTATTTTAGTTCTTCCTTTCTGATTTGAATACTTTTCTTTTTTCTTGCTTAATTGCTCTGGCTAGTGCTTCTAGTACTATGTAGAATAGGATTGTAAGAAAAAGCATTCATGTCTTATTTCAGACCTTACAGGAAAAACTTTCAGCCATTCACCACTTATGTGATGTTAGCTGTTGGCTTGTCATAAATGGCCTTTATTAAGTTAAGGTTCATTCCTTCTATAGCCAGTGTATTGAGACTTTTTGTCATGAAAGGACATTAAATGTTGTCCAGTGCTTTTTCTTCATCTATTGAGATGATAATATGATCTTCACCTTTGTCTCTTAATGTTGTATAATTTATTGATGTGCATGTGTTAAAACATCCTCGAATCCCGGTACATATTCACCAGACAACTCTTTTTAAAAAACTATTCCCAGTACCACTATTACACTTAAAATAATTCCTTAATATTGCCAGATACCCAGCGTTTAAATGTCTGCATCAGATACGACCATCTATTTTTAAAGTAGTGTTTGAAATCTATTTTAAAATTACTGTCATACAAAATCCACATAAACGTGTGATCTTGTTGAGTGCAGTTTTTTGCTTTTTATTGGGTACACACTGCTCTTGGCGGCGCAAGGCTGCTCAGGGGTGCTGGGAGTTTTGAGGCAGGGTCTCTAGGGACCTCTATGCTACTTTTGTCATTGTTGTTCAGTCGCTCATCTGTATCTGACTCTTCGCGATCCCCTGGCCTGAAGCATGCCAAGCTTGCCTGTCCTTCACCATCTCACGGATTCTGTTCAAGCTCATGTCCATTGAGTCGGTGATGCTCCTTTACCCTCTGGTAAGAGGATGAGGTGCTGAGCAGGAAGTTGCTCGCCCCCCAACCCCTTCGTACCTGCAGATGAAGGTAACGCTCTCTCCAGCTGCAGGAACCCAGGGCTCGGGTGAAAGGAGTGAGGCAAGCCACGTGGTCCCCCTCCCCACCGCCTCCGCCAAGCCTTGGGTTTCAGGACTACGTATCCCAGCGGTCCTCGCGCGCCACCCTGACTCGGGCTCCTTGGCAGACACAGAGAGGCTGGCGGCGGCGAGGCGCGGTGCCTTCTGGGACTTGTAGTTCGATGGGCAGCGCTGGGCGCACTTAGGTCCAGGTTTGAATTCCGCCCACCCGCATTCGACTCAGAGGGGAGGCCAACAGTGCGGGTGAGCGGTGAGTTTGCGGCAGGAGAGGATGAGAGGTGGGCTGGGGCAGGAGGGGGCAAAGAGAGCGAGCGAGCGTGTTTTGGGGTGCTTTGTCTCTGTCCGTGGGGCGTGGGGAGAGGGTCGGAGGAAGCCGGGTGGCTCAGCTGCGCGATCTGGGGGGTCACAGAGGCTGGGTCCTGGGCCACCCCTCCCTGACCTGTTGTGTCTCCGAGGGTGAAGGGTCTGGGGTGGTGGGTGTGAGTGACTGAGTGTGTCAGGGCGCCAGGTGAGAGTGTCAGGGCAGGAGGGGGCTGTGTGGATGCCCGGGGTGCGTGGGACTGACTCGGAGTGTGTGGCCTTGTCTGTGTGTGCAAGGGCGGGAGACTTCGCAGGATTCCACACTGCAAGGATTCTGACTCTTCGAGGCGTTTGTGAGAGTCCGCACCTGCTCTGACAGGTGGAGTGTGAGGGCACGCAGGTGGTGTGGGCGTGCACGCGGAGCAGGATCTGACTCTGTGTCTGAATTCGGGGCGGCTCACCCTGTGAAGGGCGCGCTAATCTGATGGCGTTGGCAGGCAGTATCTGGGGGCCTCCCGGACGGACGCTGGAGGGGTGCATTGAGAGTTAAGGGGGGCCAGTGATGAACTTGGCCAGCCAGGGCAAGTATAAAGGATCACAGGGAACATCTGAGGCAGTTTGGGGTGGGGGGGCGTTGGAGCTGCAGAGAAACCCTCAGGAGGCATCTGAGTGTTCCCCAGAGGCACTATGAAGTTTGGGGAATTAGAAGGGTTTTTGAGCTTGCAGCAGGTATGAGCAGGAGTGCTGGGCCGAGGTGGGGGCTGGGAGCAGGGCTGGTGCACACGTGTGAGAGGGGGCAGCCTTGGGTGCTGGGTCCAGGCCCCGCTGGGGTGTCAGCCAGAGGGGATCATGTGTCTAGGGGTGCTTCTGAGTCCTGAGATATGCCTGCAGGTGTGTTTCATGTCTTTATGCCCCATGCCTAAGGGGTTTATCTGAAAAAGTGTGTGTGTTTCTACAAGTGTGTGTGTCCGCGTCCATGTGGGTTACTTGTGGATTGAACTTCTATGAATCTGAATCTACATATTTGTATGTGGGGGAGCGAGTGACTTTTACTGTTTTTAAAAGGCCTGCAAGGCTAAGGGGGTGACTGATTTTCCAGGTATGTGTGTGTCTGCAGGCCCGGATTTCTGTGGATGGATTTTTGAATATCTGTCTGATTTGATTTCCTAGTAGGTCCCAATTTTTCCCAAGCCTATAAGCCCAAAGGAGTGATTCTGAGGTTTAAAGAAAACCATTGGAGAGAGTGTAAAAGGGAGTGATGGAGGCAGGGGTCTGAGAGGGGGAGGGACTCATCTGGGGGATGGGTCCCCAAGTGAGGCTGAGGGTGGGCCCTGGGCTGTCAGACAGAGGTGGCCTGGGGGTCCCACAGGGTGTCCTTTGAGTGCAAAGGGTGTCCTAAGTGTGCAAAAGTGTGTGTCCTCAGTGCGTGTGCCTGGAAGTGCCCAGTACTGGAAGCTGTGTGTATCTGCACGTCTGTGTGTGTGTGTGTGCATGTGTGTGCTTGAGCGTTCCTGAACCTCAGGACGTTACTGCCCATTCGCGTGTTGTTTCAGGATCTACACGCGCATCTTCCTTTGCACACGTGGGGCTCTGGGGCCGGGGGTGTGTCTGGAGTTTTTGAGTGTCCCCCTGTGAGTCCCGGGCAGGGGGTTAGCTCGGGGGAGGGAGTCACTGTGTCTGTGATCCTGCAGGACCCACCCCTCCCCCCCAGGGGTCCCCAGCGCCCCGCACCCCTGGGTCTCTGAAGCCTTTATGCCTCCCCAGGAAGGCCTGGCCTGGGCAGTGGGGGAGGGGCCATGTGCTGAGGTCCAGTAGGGACATTTCAGAAGAAGGGCAGTGATGCTGGCAGGCTGGGGGTCTTCCTGGAGGAAGAGGCCCGGGACCCTCTTCACGAATAATGAAATTGCGGTGAACATTCCGACGCCTGTGCGGGTGTCAGAGACCCTGTTAACCACCCGACTTGTGTTTAGGAGCGGGGGTGGGGGTTTGTGCGTGTCTGTAAGCGACTCAGCCGCATTCATTCACGCGACTTTGTCCACAGCATCCCTTCGCATCTCCAGAGCCAGTGTGGCTCCAGCGCCAAGGACACGCGCTGAGCAAGCCCGCCCGCCCCTGTCCAGCAGCCGGGACAGAGCCTGGGTCCCCTGGGTCCGAAGATCAGTCCCGCCACCGCAGCTCCGAGGGGTCTGCGCCAGCAGGGCGGGGGCTCCGCGCTGGGCCAGGGGGTCCCCGCGGGGAGGGCGGGTGCGCCCCGGGAGGAGGTGCGGGCGCGCTCTGGGCTGCTGCCTGGGGGTCCCGCGACCCCAGGGCGCGCGCCCCGGCTCCCCTGAGGGCGGGGTCGTCCTCAGACCCTCGTGAGCCGCGGGGCGACTGGAGTCCGAGGGTTTCTCTGGCCACGGGGAGGAGGGGAGCCTCAAGCGGACAGAGGAGGCGGGGGTGTCCGGAGGCGGGGATCCCCTCCAGGGAAGCGGAGGGGAGCCCGGGTCCTGCCCCCCCAGAGGTTTGGGGGGCGGCAGGGGCGGACCCGGGACTCTGCTGTCTGCTCGAGGAGGCGGGGGGTGGGCGGAGGGCCGGCTGGCGAGGTCAGGGCGGACCTCCGAGGGCGCCAGGGCGCGAGCCGCGGGCTTCCGCCGCCCCCGGAGGAGACGACGCCGGCGGACGGCCGCGCCGCAGGGGAGCGCCTCCCAGACGGGCGGCCCCGGGGAGGCGCAGGGCCCGGGGCCGGGTCGGCGGGCCGGGACGGCGGGTGTCCTCCTCCTGGGGCTGCAGCGCAGTGTGTCTGCGGGCGGCTCTCGGTTCTTTCCGATAAACCTCTGGGCTCCCCTGGTGCCCCAGGCGCTTGGAGCGCGTCGTGGAGAGCCGAGTGCGAGCGAGGCCCCGAGGGGGTCCCCACGTCCCCGGGGGCTCGTCCCAGCTCTGAGGGTCCCGGAGGGCCGCCCTGCTCTGAAGCCCACGTGACCTGGGGACCAGCCCTTCGTCCCTAGATGCTCGGTGACCCGGGGGTCTTCTCCCTCCCGCAGGGTTGCTCTCCCCCGGACCACCTGGCCCAGAGAGGCCCTGGACTGGTGGGGGAGGGGTCAGAGGTCAGAGGTCAGGCTGGAGGGTCCCAGCGTCAGAGACACTGATTCAGGGAAGGTGGGGGACGTGGGGGGAGGCCCCCTGACCCCCCAAACGGGTAGAGTTGGATCCAACACAGGACAGCCTGAGTCTGGGTCAGGCTGTGTTCTCAACACTTGACATGTGTTTAATCCTCATGTTTCATCATTGTGCTCCTTTTATGGAGGGGAAAGCTGACAGCACAAGAGGTTAAATACCCCCACACTGGGGCGTCCCAGGTAAAACACATGATAAATACTTAAATTGAAATTTCAGATAAATAATGAATTACCTTTTAGTATAAGCACGTCCAAAATATTTCATGGGATTTGCCTATACTTAAAAGTAATATACTGAAATAAATAAAAAATGAAGCTCTAAAATGTAGACATGTCCCATGCAGTACTGGGAGACACTTATGCTGAAACATGATCTGTGTGTCTGAGAGTCAAATCTCAGTGTGCTGTGTCTTTCTTGTTAGTGTTGTTAAATCTTGAGATCCCCCAGCTAGTGCCTGGCAGGGTGGAATCCCCCAGTTCTCAGCCCCAGACTCACTGGCCCAAGTCCTGCCCAGGGCGATGTTGGGGCGGAGGTGAGGACCCCACATGGAGCCTGTGCCCAGTAGCCTCCCTGCAGGGCTGGCTCCTCCCCAGGACTGTGCTGGGGGTCTGGGGCCCGGCCCCTCCCCTTCACCGGGTCCTGAGGGCAGGACTGATGCTCCTGTACCTGGACAGCTGAGGACAGGGAGGGGCGGGCCTGTCTGAACCCCGTGGTCAGGCTGCCTGGTAGCCTTGGGACGGAGCTGAAATATGATGATGGTAATGCTGACCTTGAGGTGCACTTATTGAGTGCCTGCTGTATGCCAGACTCCAGAGGCAGGCCCTTTTGATAGTAACTGTTATTGGCCTTTAGAGTCCCTGCTTTTTGTATCATAATATTTCTTCTTTTTCTTAAATGGTCATAAACTTCAGGTACCATGAGCCCTGCCCTTGTCCTTGCCAGGCGCCATGACAACCGCTCTCCCCAGATCACACTGGCCTTGGAAGGAACCAGGAGGGAGGCATTGCCAACATGTCCCCTTGGATGTTGGGGACCCGGAGACGTGGGGAGGGGATGGAGCTGTCTGAATCCACCCGACCTCTGAGAGCCACCGGGCCCCCCCGGCTCCGCCGCCCAGGCGCTGACTGTCTCCTGTCCGCAGGGAGCACCTGTGGAGTCACCATGCTGCCTCTGAGCACCATCGAGGACCAGGAAAGGGAGGAGGTGCAGACCAGGCCGCCGGAGAAAGGAGGTGAGACCCGGGAAACTGTGGGCAGGCGGGAGTGGGGAGGCCTCCAGGACATGGGTCTCCAACCCCAAATATCTTCCAGTGGCTCCTCTAAAGAAGGGAGGGCCCTGAGAGGCGCCCGGGATGAACCCCCATATATCACCTCATGCCGGAGATCCTGTGACTCCCCTGCTTGTAAAATGCTGAAAAGTGTGCCTGGCACATGGCAAGTACTCAACAGGGGTCAGCTTTGTCACTGGTTTCACGATGAAGACCTTGTTACTGAGTTTCTCAAGCCTCAGAGGGTACAATGCCCTCACGCCTCTTTCTTCTCCCCCTCAGCCCTGCCTTCTGAGCACCCTGATGATCTGCTAAACAAGGAGGAGGGGAAGATGTCAGCTAAGCTCCTGCCGGTCTGTCCCTTGGTAAGTCTGCTTCTTTCATCACTTTTGCCCGAGCCCCCTTGGTTCTGAGAAGAAAGGCACATACATCACCCTCTCTGCCCCGGAGAACCTGTGGGTCACTAGGCACCCCTTATACCCTTGAGGATGTGGCTCCAACTTCTGGGGGCTGTTTTCTTGGAGATGCTGCCCTCTTTCCTGCCTCCTCTCTTTGCTAATTCCAGCTTCTGCTCCAATGTCACCTCCTCCATGAAGCCTCCCTTAGACACTTCCTCCCCATCTGGCGGTAACCCTCTCCCTTGCTGAATTTTCATCCGCGTTATTATTGTCACCTGAGAACACACCTTGTGTCTGTGCGTTCATCGTCTGTTTCCCCTCCTAGAGTAGTTCTTTGAGGGGAGGGGCAGGAACCCCCGTGTTGTTCAGTGACGTATTCCCTGACTAGATCAGCTGTAACCAGCGTCCTGCACTGTCTACACTTGGGCTGATTAAAGGAAGGGGTGAATTAGAGAACGGTCTCTCCTGCGAGGGCAGCTGTGGCCTTGCCCACCTGGGTACCAGTCCTCCTCCTCCTCCTAACACCCTTGGCTTTTCCGGGGGGACCACCTGTCTCCACGCGCTTTGAATGACTCTGACCCCATCCTCAGACCAGCTCCAGGTACGCCCCTGACCAATCAGAGCCGGCAGTGCCAAGGTTCCCTGTGATTGGTCCTGGGCTGGCGCGTGGACCAATGAGGTGTCTGCTCTGTCTCTGGGCTTCTTAACAGGCAGGGGGGGAGGCTGGAGGGACCCTGGTGAGAACTGGGGGGACCGTGGGGCGGGGTCAGGGGAGCCCCTGGGTCAGATGCCTGTGGGACCCTCTTACCTACTAGTGCCTGCAGCAGTCCCGGGGAGGACTCGTTAGAAAATCTTATTAGAAAAGAACGTGAGAGTCACAGGTTTTGCAAAAAATTGTATAAAGTTCATCCGAATTCACCAACTGTTAATATTTTATTTGCATGTTCTATCTAATAAATATATTTATACGTGCATTCCTCAGTCTTTATGACCTTCGATATGGAATATTCTCTTACATAAGTGCAGGCTGTTGTGACATTCAGGCTTTTCACCTTGAGAGACACCTTTATCTAATATCTGTCCATATTCCTGTTTCGTGAATCAGCTACATGCTACCTTGTTTTCATTCTTTTCCCCAGACCACAGGGTACATTCTGGGCCACATATTGTGCTTAGTAATGGGTCTTTGTATGAAACTGTGAAAATGTTAGGTGCTCAGTGTGTCCGACTCTTTGTGACCCCATGGACTTAGCCCGCCAGGCTCCTCTGTCCATGGGATTCTCTAGGCACGAGTACTGGAATGGGCAGGCATTCCTTTCTCCAGGGGCTCTTCCTGACCCAAGGATGCAACGCAGGGATTGAACCTGGGTCTCCTGCATTGCAGGTGGACTTTTTATCACTGAGCCACCAGGGAACCTTAAGGGTAGAGGCCAGAGACATCTCTCGACACCCTGCAATGCCCAGCATGGCCCCCTGGCCCCACTGCAAAGGATGATCTGGACCTAAAATATCCTTAGTGTGGAGGCCGAGACACCCAGGAAGAGAGGCAGGATGGTTTTGCCAAAATGAGGACACTGAGTAGGCACAAAACCCTCCCTCACTAAGCATGAAACAGTAAGGATCCTTTTCTTGGATTATCCTGTTCTGTCCTCACCCAACCCTGAGGGAGCAGTTACTTTTATTTCATTAAACATAATTGTAAAGGAAGTGGGGGAGGGTCAGGTCACTTGCCTGGGAGCCCCCAGCTGTTTGTAAGCAAGTCAGAATCCAGCCCCAGGTGGTCGCCCTTGGGTGCCCCGGCTCAGCTCCTGCACTAAAGGTGAGTGGACACGCCCCGGGCATGACATTCCCTGCTTGCTTCTTTGTTCTCTCTCCTTGCAGCCAAGTGCCTGCTTCGCTTACTACCTGGAAACGGATGACTCCGACTCTGATTCCCAGTCTGCCCCCGACACCTCGAAACCCAGCTCGAGCTGCACCTCCCCCTCCAAGCCTGGCGGGGACCAGGAGGAGATCCAGGTGTGGGAGTGTCCCCTGTGCTGTCTCAGCATCCTCTGCCTCTCCTAGGTCCCCAGGGCCCCCCAGCCCACCCTCCCACTCCAGAGTATCTGTGCTCTCCCCAGAGGCACATGCTGGGCTACTGTGATGTGAAACCCCCGATGCAGCAGCTTCAATAAACCCAACTTGACGTCTCTCTCGTGTTGGTGGTCTGTGTGTTAACTTCTCAGGGGCCAAGGTGCAGCCACCCCGTGGAGTTGGGCGGCCAGGGTCCTTTGACCTGGGTGCTCTGTGGCTGAAGCAGGCTCACCCCCCCACACCAAGTCCACGTTCTGGCTCAGGGGGAATGGGGGCAATGAGGGGAAGGGAACATACACTTTAAACCCTCAAAGGGAAACTCCTCCAAGATGCCCAGATCACTTGTCCTTATACCTCATTGGCCAGAGCCTAGTCACATGACCATACGTAGCTGCAAGAGAAGCTGAGCAACCCTGTGCCAGCTAATAGCTCCTGTTATTACAGGAAAGGAGAAGGGCCATTGTGTCCACTGCTGACCAGGTCTGGTATGTTCATTCATCCCCAGCACTAGGCTGTGATGAACATATGAGTGAAAAAATTTACTCTTCAATTCTGTATCTCTCTCCCACTGATGAGGATCAGGATCCCTTTAAGCAAATATTTAGAATAATAAACACTTCTTGGGACTTCTTCCAGCATAAAACTCTGCAATTCCAATGCAGGAGTTATGGGTTGGATCCCTACACATATAACATCTTACACACACACACACACACACACACACACAGAAATACTACTCAGTCATAAAAAAGAATGAAATTCTGCCATTTGCAACAATGTGGATGGACATGAAGGTACTAGTCTTAGTGAAATAAGTCAGAGAGAAAAAGATAAATACTCCATATTACTACTCATATGTGGCATCTAAACAATAAAACAAACAAATGACTATAACAAAACAGAAACAGACTCAGGGCTTCCCTGGTGGCTCGGATGGTAAGGAACCTGCCTGCAATGCATGAGACCTGGGTTCAATCCCTGGGTGGAAAAGATCCCCAGGGGAAGGGAATGGCAACCCACTTCAGTATTCTTGCCTGGAGAATCCCATGGACAGTGGAGCCTGGTGGGTTACAGTCATGGGGTCACAAAGAGTCGGACATGACTGAGTGACTAACACTTTCACCTCACATGGGTCAGGTCTGGCCTCTTGGGATAGCTGTCTACTTCTGATGCCGTCTTCCTTTTTCCTGGTCTGAGAATAGTTTCTCCTGCTCTTTAGCATGGTTGTGAGATGACTGGAGGCCAGCAGTCCCCTCCATAGATGAGTCAGACTTCACAGGCAGTATCTACAGATTTGGGGGCTTTCCTGTCTTCCCAAGGAAGGCCTCCAATGTACGCTCAGATTCCTGCATCTGCCAGGAGCTCTCCTTCCTTATTTACCTGGTGGTGCTGCTGGGAACTCTGAAGCAAGGTATCAGGCTATTTTTCCCAGGAGCTTTGCGACTCCTTTAAGTTCACCTGGGTTCTTTAACGCTGTCTGGTTATATTCTGTGCATATTCTCAACCATGTTTCCATTTATACCCCATTAAAAGAAGAGATCCTTATTGAATTTATTCAGATAACTACATTGCCATAAAATATTTGTTAAGAGTTTCCAAATTCTGGAAGAATCAGGTCGAGAGACAATACAAACGTTTCATTTTGGCTTACAGAGGTATAATTCACCAAATTGCTGTAGTAATTAAATGAAGGTGAGATGCTTCCTTATGTCTAGAAAACAAAGATTAAAAGCCAGCATTTCAGGCAAAAAGTGGCAAAAATTGAAAGCATATTCATCCCTTCACTTGGTCCTGTGTAAAGAATCCTTGTTGATCTTAAACTTCTGTTAGCAGTTTCTGAAGCCATCAGCTTCTCCATTAGAATGCTTCCATTCCTCACTCAGTGCAGGGGTATGAGTGGAGGTTACCAGAAACCTGTGAGCCTCAAAAGAGACATTTCGATGTTACAGAATTCAACATTAAGCCCGACACAGTTTCTCAGCCCCGCCAGCTGCATTTCAGTGGCCAGATGTGGCCAGTGGCTACCTTGCTGAACAGGGTAGATGCAGAATGTTTCCATGGCCACTGAAGGGTCTGTGTCAGGACTGGCTCAGCGCTCTTAGGTTATCAGAGTCATCGCACACCAGAGCCCCTAGGGCTTCCCCAGTGGCTCAGCTGGTAAAGGATCCGCCTGCAGTGCAGGAGACCCGGGTTTGATTCCTGGGCTGGGGAGATCCCCTGCAGAAGGGATAGGCTCCCCACTCCAGAATTCTTGGGCTTCTGTGGTGGCTCAGCTGGTAAAGAATCCACCTGCAATGCAGGAGACCTGGGTTGGATCCCTGGGTTGGGGAGATCCCCTGGAGAAGGGAAAGGCCACCCACTTCAGTATTCTGGCCTGGAGAATTCCATGGACTGTATAGTCCACGGGGTTGCAAAGAGTCAGACACAACTGAGCAACTTTCACTTTCACTATAGCCCCTAGAAAACAAGGATTGGGGCTAGGCATTGTGAGATCCCAAAAGAGCACAGTCGTATACAGCATCTAATCAGTGGGTCTGGGAGACTCTGGGGTCCACACAGGGCCCCCTGGGCACTTTGGGTCTCAGGCTGGCTAGTTCCTGGCCCGCAGGACACCTCCCCTGCTTGGGCCATATTAACGAGCCGGTTACTGATGATGGCCAATGAATTTTAACATTCCCAGGCACTTCCATCCATCACGCATGGTGCTGAGCACTTTACAGAGATGACCTCATGTAACCTTCACTAGAGTCCTAGGAAACAGGAACTAGTATGATCCCCAGTTTATCGGGGAGAACCCGGAGGCTTGTGAGAGCTGTTTTAAAGCATTGTTATTTCAATTTCTGAATGTAAAACCGGTCTCTCTGGCTATTCTTTACATTACACTCTTTCAGCCTCATGGAATTCAAATTTTCATAAAATCTGTCTTTAAAGAAACAAAGTATAGCTGTTTACATTTCTACCAAAACTGCCCTTTTGCCAGAGAGCAGCTTGGCTTCGTCTACTGCAGGAGTTGGCATATAAAACTCTCCAGGTCAGAGGTGGACAGACTACAGCCATCCAGCCCACGGCCTGTTTGTGCAAATAAGGACTTTTTGGCACAACCTCGTCCATTTCTTACTTGAGTCTTGGCTGCTTTAATGCAAAGTCCTTTAGCTGCAACAGAGACTTATTGGCCCAGAAAGGCTAAAAATCTTGCCATGAGACCATTGAAAAGAAAGGTGGCTGGTTGCTGCTTCTTATAGCTTCAGGATTCAAAGATCCAAGATTGAGCCAAAGAGTGTGCTAGGGATTGGATGTGGGAGACCAAGAGGGAGGTGGGCATCTTGGATGGCTTCATGGATTCCGGCTTGAGCCACCAGAGGCGCTGGGTTCCAAAGTGGGAATGATTTGGGAGACACACTGGTGGGTTTATAAGGGTTCATTTAATTTAGGAAGTGTGAAATTGAATTAGAGTCAAGTAAGCCTTAGCAAGGAGAAGGCACTGGCAACCCGCTCCAGGACTCTTGCCTGGAAAATCCCACGGATGGAGGAGCCTGGTGGGCTGCATTCCACAGGGTCGCTAAGAATCGGACACAACTGAGCGACTTCACTTTCCCTTTTCACTTTCATGCATTGGAAAAGGAAATGGCAACCCACTCCAGTGTTCTTGCCTGGAGAATCCCAGGGACAGGGAAGCCTGGTGGACTGCCATCTATGGGGTTGCACAGAGTCGGACATGACTGAGCGACTGAACTGAACTGAAGCTTTAGCAAGTGCACATAGTTAGTTTAAATCTGCACATATTTAGTTGACCTCCGTGTCTGAGGTTTTTCAGACTGCCTTCGTATTCACCCATTCCCTCGTGTCCAGGAATGGAGCACTCCCCATGACTTCTGATTTGCAGATCAAGCTCGGAACTTGATGGTCAATTAAGTCATTCACTCATGTATTCAAAAATATTTTACCGACACCACAAAGAAAGCCAGTGTATGAATAAGAAACTCATCAAAGGTAATTTCAGTATACAATTACACAGACGAGTTCAATATCCTTAATATGGAAAGAACTCTTATAAATAGATAAGACAAAGACCAACCACCCAATCAGAAGTGGGACAGCAGAAACAGTAATTAACAGTGAAGAAATGAAACTGTTTCTAATGGTGTTTTGACCCAGCGTTCAGTAAAGACTTTAAAATGTGTCCGCATGCCCTGTTAGTCAGAGTCTCCTCTGGTCCCCTTTGTGACAAGCGCTTTGGAAATAGCTGCTTCCAGATTTGAAATGTACATATACGCCGATGCAGTACTTTCTAAGACCTGTGCTGCTAAGCTTCCATTTGTATGCAATGACACACTTTCAAAGGAGGTTATTTCGGTCATGACGGTAGTAAGACAAGACCAGAAACCACCTAAATGTCCAGCCTTTGGACACTGATTATACAAATCATGGTAAAGTCACTCGGTGGAATAGTCTACTGCTGTTAAAAAAAGAGGCAGTACTGTAGGGACTGATACGACAAAATTTCTAAAATATATTCATTTGTTAGTTTAAAAAGGCACAAAAGCAAGAGTGTGTGTGGTAGGATATCATTCATGTAAAAGAAAGAAACAGAGGGGTAGAGGCAGATGATGAAAAGTATTCGTGTTTATTTAAATACACACAGGCACATATGTGCATAAATAAACATAAATTAACCTATAATTAAGCATACAAATAAATGAATACATATTTATCTCTGATAGCATAGATATGAAGTTGGCTAAAGCTAGCGGAGGTTACTTTCAGTAGGAAACATGGCCAGGAGAGCTGGAGGGGAAGGAGATGTACTCCTTTCTGTATATTTTATCCTGTTGGAAGGGTTCACCACTCTTGCTGAAACCAAGTCTCCCCTCAATCCATTCCCCCTTTCTTCCAGGACATGAAAGCCCCGAATCTCAGCTGGAATCCTGCTCCCTGAAGGGAAGACAGCATTTCTCACTTCTTGTCTCAGGAGTCCATTTGATTAAGGTCTGGCCAGTGCCCATCCTCGGGCTTCCCAGCGACTCAGTGGTGAAGAATCTGCCTGCCAGCGGGACACTGATGCTTTTGAACTGTGGTGTTGGAGAAGACTCTCAAGAGTCCCTTGGACTGCAAGGAGATCCAACCAGTCCATCCTAAAGGAGATTAGTCCTGGGTGTTCATTGGAAAGGCTGATGTTGAAGCTGAAACTCCAGTACTTTGGCCACCTGATGTGAAGAGTTGACTCACTGGAAAAGACCCTGATGCTGGGAAGGATGAGGGCAGGAGGAGAAGGGGATGACAGAGGATAAGATGGCTGGATGGCATCACCAACTCGATGGACATGGGTTTGGGTGGACTCCGGGAGTTGGTGATGGACAGGGAGGCCTGGCGTGCTGCGGTTCACGGGGTTGCAAAAAATCGGACACGACTGAGCGACTGAACTGAACTGAAGGAGACACATGTTCAATCCTTGGATGGGGAAGATCCCCTGGAGGAGGAAATGGCAACCCACTCCAGTCTTCTTGCCTGGAGAATCCCATGGGCAGAGGAGCCTGGCAGGCTACAGTCCATGGGGTGGAAAGAGCTGGACATGACTGAGCATGCACTCAGGGACCATCCTTAACAGACAGCCCAGGCGAGGTGTTTCCCCACGTGTGTGCCCACCACAAGTGGGTCTCTATTGTCATCAGCAGGCCTGGGAGGTTGAGGGGACATCTTGGGGGGTTGCGAGTAGGCCATTGTGAGTAGCGGTGAGCGTGCGGGCGTGCCTGGGGGGGTCACTGTGTATCTGAAGACTGCGCAGGGCGGGGCCCCCAGTCCCCCCCGCACCCTGGGCATCCAGGCCCCTGGGTCTCCGCGGCTCGGCATATCACACGGTTCTTCCCTGACACCCCATCTGACTTCAGCTGGGGTGGGCCCAGGTGGGGGAGAGGACGGGCGCTGGAGGCGGGGGCCCAGGTGGAACCCCCGCCAGGGAGACCATGGTCCAGGGACGCTGGGCTCACAGAGGGGGCGTTGAGGAACCGGAGCCAGC
>ML661913.1:740259-800668 GCA_007570785.1 Antilocapra americana | reverse complement strand
CTTCTTAACAGGCAGGCGGGGAGGCTGGGGGGACCCTGGTGAGAACCGCGGGGACCGTGGGGCGGGGTCGGGGGAGGCCCTGGGTCAGATGCCTGCGGAACGCCTTTCCCATTAGTGCCTGCAGCAGTCCCGGGGAGGACTCTTTATAAATCTTCTTGTTAAGAAATAATGTAATCTAAGATTTTACAAAAACAGGACAAAGATCATTCCGGGTTCACCAACTGTTACCATTTTTTTTCTGTTTGCATGTTTTCTCATATATGTACTCTATATGTATTCCTATATGTGTGTGTGTGTGTGTACGCTCCTATTCCTCTGTGTGTTTCACCTTAGAAAAAGAATGTTCTCTTATATAGCTGTGCGCCTGTTGTGACCTTTGAGGTTTTAACCCTGATACACACGGTCCTCTCATCTGCTGTCCGTATTCTTGGTTTGTTCATTCACTGCATGCCGTCTGTTTGGTGTTCTTTTTCCTCCTACCTGGGGGAACACCTGGGGCCAGGTATCGCACTTGGTAATGTATTTTGGGATTCCCAGGTGGCGCTAGTTGTAAAGAATCTGCCTGCCAGTGCAGGAGATGAAAGAGACATGGGTTCAGTCCCTGGGCTGGGAAGACCCCTTGGAGGAGGAAATGGCAACCCACTCCAGTGTTCTTTTCTGGAGAATCCCATGGACGGAGGAACCTGGAGGGCTACAGTCCATGGGGTCGCAAAGAGCTGGACACAACTGAAGCAACTGAGCATGCACACAGTATATCTTTAGTTCTCTTTGAGCTGGACAGTGTCCGAAGTCTTCCTTTGCCTCTTAGGACAGACGATCTTGAACATCCAAGTCACACCTCGCACAATATTGATTGCTTTTTCTGGTTTGTTTCATTTCTATACTTGTTTGATGTTTATGCTCTCCCTCTAATGAGATTCAGGGTAAGCTATGATCTCTGGAGTACCTGCTAAGTGATGCCATGTCTTTCTCAGTCCATCGCGTTTAGATGCACACCAGGTCTGTTTGCCATCACTGATGATGTGAATTTTGATCCACTCAGTTGAGATGTTTATCCCATTTCTCCACTGAATAGTTACTGATTTTTCTTTTCTCTATGCAACTAACTAATAAGAAATCAGTGGGGAGATGCTTGTAGATGAGCCAAATAGTCTAGAAAGAGAGAGCTTTCTGATCAGTTCATTTTGGGCCCTGTGTCCACCACTGGGAGAAGGAAATGGCACCCCACTCCAGTATTCTTGCCTGGAGAATCCTGTGAACAGAGGAGCCTGAAGGGCTGCTGTCCATAGGGTCGCACAGAGTCGGACACGACTGAAGCGACTTAGCAGCATCAGCGGCAGCAGTGCCCACCACGGAACCAACCATCAGCTTATGAGATGAGAACCCTAAATCTTGTATCCATGGGAGTGTATGGGGTAGATGGTCCCTGCCTTTCCCTAACCGCTGTAAGTATGGGATGAAGCAGTGATTCTCAATCAGAGGCAATTCATTCCCCCAAGGGATACTTTCAGTGTCGGGATACATTTTTTGTCACAAGTAAAGGAAGGAAGCTACTGGCACCTGGTGGGTAGAGGGCAGTGATGGTGTTTAGCAAAACACACCCACTGCAAAGAACGGACTGGCTCTGAAACATCACAAGTGTGATACCGCCATTCTCTTCCTGCGTCTCTGTTCTCTTTCCTTCCAGCCGAGTGTCTGCTTCACCTACTATGTGGAACCTGATGACCCTGAGTCTGAGCCCCAGGTGGCTCCCGACGCTTCGAAATCGGACCCGAATTGCACCTTCGTCCCTCTGCCCGTGCTGGAGTTCCGTGAGGTCAAGGTGTGCGAGTGTCCCCTGTGCTGCCTCAGCTTCGTCACCGCTTCCTAAACGCGGAGGGCCCTCTGCCTCCTGCTCCTGACCGCGCGCCCCCAAACATGCATGCTGGGCTACCGTGATGCCAAACCCCCAATACAGCTGCTTCAATAAACCCAACTCGCTGTCTCTCCAAGGCGGTGGTCTGTGTGTGAAACTCCCAGGCTGGGGGCGGCGCAGCTCCGCGGAGTTGGGCGGCCAGGGTCCTGTGACCTCGGCGCCCTGTGCCACGGGGCTGGAGGGGGCTCACCCCCTACATGCAGCCCACCTTCTGGTTTAGGGCAAGTGGGGGGATGAGGAGAGGGGAAGACAGGCTTCAGTCCTTCAGAGGGCGACTCCCTCAAGAAGCCCAGATCACTTCTCCTCGCAGCTCACTGGCCAGAGTGGGTCACATGATGACATCTAGTTGCAAGGGACGCTAGGAACTGTAGTCCCAAGCCGGACAATCCCGTGTCATCCCGTAGCTTCTGTTATTATAGCAAAGGAGAGTGAATAGTGTGTCCAGCTCTGATCAGGTCCATTAGGTTGATTTATCCCCAGGAGTGTTGTGATGAACACACGAGTGAATGAATGTATTCTTCAATTCTGTATCTCTCTCCCATCGATTAGGATCCCCTCCGTTTTTAGCAGGATAACCTTTTGGGCACTGACCCTGTGTTAGGCATGAGCTAACGTCTTTACACATTTCGAGCCACTTAATTCTCACAACCTGTGGCTGGTTCTACTATTATCCCTCTTTCTGAGATAAGAGGACAGAGAGTCTACCTCACTTGCTTCAGGTCACACAGATCAGGAGGCAGCAAGCCAACATTAAAACCCAGGCAGGCTGGCTCCTGAGACTATGCCCTTAACCATCATGGGATCCACCTCACAGAGGTGCACACGGGGAGATTCCCAGATGGTCACACAGTTGTGAGTCAAAGAGCCTCTTTCAACATGCAGACCTTCCAACGCTCCCTTCACTCACCTCTTCAGATGCTGCAGAAATACCTGGATATGTGGGTAGCACGGATCTGCAGCCACAGTAGAGCCAGCTAACAACCACCACTGCAAAACCCATAGAAGGTGTTCACTGAGGTGAAGACGTGCAACATGAGAGTTTCCATTTTATCTGGGGGATTTAGTGGGGATTATAGCTCGGGAAACAGCGTCTCAGAGAGCTGTGAGGAGCTGCTCCAAACAGGTAGTTGAGAGGTCAGTTTACACGTGACTTTGGAAAAGGGGATCCATGCAGTCAAATACGTACCTCAGTACAAGGCTCATGTTGGTCATGATGAATGGACATTTCAGTTAATGTGATCAGTGCTTTTCTAAGTAAGGAAGAATCTGAGACTCTTGGGTCCTATTATTTTCTCCTGAACATATCTAGCATCTGAGGGGTAACTGAACCCAAGATTGGCCACCTGGCACTCATAAGTCAATCATTCAAGAGGCAGGTGTCAGTAGGCAGGAGAGATGCTTTAATCAGAAAAGATGACACCTGGGGAGATGGTGGACTTATGTCCAGGAACCAACTCAAGAGATTCTACTCAGTCTTTTGTTTGTTCAGTTGCTAAATGGTGTCCAACTCTGTGACCCCATGGACTGCAGCACACCAGACTTCCCTGTTCTTCACTATCTCCCAGAGTTTGCTCAAACTCATGTCCATTGAGTTGGTGACGCCATCCAACCATCTCATCCTCTGTCATCCCCTTCTCCTCCTGCCCTCAATCTTTCCCAGCATCAGGGTCTTTTCGAATGAGTCAGTTCTTCACATCAGGTGCCCAAAGTATTGGAGTTTCAGCTTCAACATCAGTCCTTCCAATGAATATTCAGGGTATATTTCCTTTAAGCTTGACTGGTTTGATCTTGCTGTCCAAGGGACTCTAAAGAGTCTTCTACAGCACTACAGTTTGAAAGCCTCGATTCTTCAGTGCTCAGCCTTCTTTATGGTCCAACTCTCACATTTCTACATAACTACTGGAAAACCCACAGCTTTGACTATACGGACCTTTGGGAAAATGGAGGAATCTCTGTGAATCATCAAGGCAGGAGGTTGGGTTCTACACCATTCTCCATTGCATGCAGAACTGGCTGAGGTCTCTTCAGATGTTACCTTGCCCATTCGATCTGCATTTTTGGATACTTAGGGACACTTTGGGGGAAGAGAGCTAGTCACACTTCTTTTTATCCAGGAAAAGTATCAACAGGTTAGACGAGGCATTCAGGAGAGCATATTAGTTCAGTTCAGTCCAACTCCATGCAACCCCACGGACTACAGCACGCCAGGCCTCCTTGTCCATCACCAACTCCTGGAGCTTACTCAAACTCATGTCCATCGAGTCAGTGATGCCATCCAACCATCTCATCCTCTGTCATCCCCTTCTCCTCCTGCCCTCAATCCTTCCCAGCATCAGGGTCTTTTCCAATGAGTCAGCTCCTTGCATCAGGTGGCCAAAGGACTGGAGTTTCAGCTTCAACATCAGTCCTTCCAGTGAACACCCAGGACTGATCTCCTTTAGGATGGACTAGTTTGATCTCTTTGCAGTCCAAGGAATTCTCAAGAGTCTTCTCCAACACCACAGTTCAAAAGCGTCAATTCTTCATAAGTCAGGAGTTAATTTCAATTACTTAATTTCATTCCTATGATTAGTTTATTTTAGGTTGGGGGGACATAAATGGGCAGACAGGAAATGGACAAAGGACTTGCTTTCAGAGGATCCTTTCTGCCTCTTCTCCCAGAACATAAGTGCCTCACCCAGATCTTCACTCTGAATTCCTTTCAGGGTGAACTGTAGGTGGTAGTGTGTGGTGGGGAACATCCTTTAGTTGGCAAACTTTGGGAACAAAAGACATATGAGGTCAGGGAGGAGGCTCTGCTGCTGTTTCTGAGCTCCTCCCGGTGCCTAGTGGACACTAGTCCTCGGCTCTCCTAGGCTGACTTCTCCTGGGGAACTGAGGAGACCTGGCCCGGCTCTCAATGTCTTTTCTCCTCCAGTAGGCTGGCTTGGGCAGCTTCATCCTCACGGCACTGGTAGAGGTGCAGGGGAGAAACAAATGTCATTTCACAAGCACTTTTAAAGCTTCTGTTGGATCATATTTTGCCAATCTCCACTGGTGAAAGCACGTTCCATGGCCAAATGCAAATTCAGAACAGGAGGGCATTACACGTGTAAGGGGCAAAGGGTATAGAAATGAGGCAGGGTGGAAAATGGGCCGTGTCTGCATTCTACCTCGTTGCAGAATTGTGATCACATCCCCAACTTCCATGGGTTTCCACCTGTCACAACACAAGAGGGTTCACTAGCACGGCACCTGGGAGGGGAGCCAGGAACGGGGGAGAGCCTTCAGCTGCCAGGTGATCTTTCTCTAGCATCAGAACGGCCTCTGGGAGGATGCAGTTATCGGTGTGAGGGATGAGGAGGAAAGACTTTCTGTGCAAATCAGATGTCCAGAGACCTCAGAGCATGCATGCCACAGAGAAGCCTACAGGTGTCCTGAGTGTGGGGAAGCTTCCACAGAGGGCTCCCCCCTCACTCTTCCTGGCAAAATCCACACCTCCGGGAAGCTGTGACTATGCACGAAGGATGGAGGTAGGGGGGCTTCAGGCAAGGCTCCTCCCTGATGCTCCACCGGAAAGTTCACGCTGGAAAAGACAGTAAACTTTCTGAGTGTGGAAAAAAAAAAAAACCTATAGCTGAAATGGACATGAAATGTACATGAAAAGCCCGGGAGCAGGCAAAACGCGAGAGCCTCGGTGACTAGAGATTTCCTTCATGTCACCGCCAACGTCCTCGGGTAGACCAGAAGTTCTCGTGCGGGGTGATCCTCCAGCGCCCCCTCCCGGAGCTTGTCTGCAACGCCGGCGCTATTCCGGGTTGTCCCACGTTGGTGCCCGGCTACTAGGCTCCAAGGGAGAAGCAAGTGGCAACCCACTCAGTATCCTAGCCTGGATGGACAGAGGAGCCTGGCGGGCTACAGTCCACGGAGTCGCAAGGAGTCAGAGGTGACCGAGCGCCTAACACACTAGGCTCTAATGGGTAGAGACCCTTCTAAACGTGGTGCGGTGCGCCAGGAAGACCCCTGCACAAAGCATATTCAGGTCGCAAAAGCCAGTAGTGACACTCCGGGAGGTTGCGTTTGGGAAGGAGTTAGGTACATTTTTCTGGCTCTCCAACACAGTAATCACTAAGTAACCACATGAAGCCAACCGATGTAAACAAATCAATCTTAACTAAAATTCAAACCAGAGTTTCTTGGCAGCTCAGGGCAGGATTCAGCGGGCGATCGTGGCCAGAGGCTAACGCCCTGTTCACTGCAGATACACAACGTTGCCTTGGTCACTGAAGGGTCTGCGTCAGGACTGATTTAGACCGCTGAGGTTATCACACACTGTAGCCCCCAGAAAGCGAGGCCGTGGGCTTGCAGCTGTGAGAACATGAAGGAGCACAGGCTCCTGGAGAAATCTTATCAGTGGATCTTGGGGACTCTTGCTCCTTGCACAGTCGCCTGGGCACTTTGAGTCTCAGAGTGGGCAGTGCCCGACCCAAAGGACACCCCCTTCCCTGGGAGACATTAACCAGCTGGTTGCTGATAGTGTCAGAGAAACCCTAACAGTCACCGGCACTTTCCGTCTGCCAGGTCCGGCGCTGAGCCCTTTCCACAAATGAGCTCATGTAATCTTCAACAGAGTCCTATGGAATCGGAGCTAAAATGACCCCCGACTTATAGGGAAGTCACCCAGGCTCATGAGAGCTGTTCTTAAAGGTGGTTGTTTCAAATTTTGCACATACCTCAAGAATATATTACTATTTTTATAGTATACTTTAGAAGATTTAAATTTCCATAAACTATATATATATATATATATATATATTAAAAATATGTTCACCTTTCTGTCCATACTGCACTTTTCACAGAAACTTTTTGGTTTATCTACTCCAGGAGCTGGCACCAAAAAACTCTTTAGGACAAGGGTGGGCAGACTATGACCATCCAGCCCACAGATTGTGTAAATAAGGGCATGCTGACATAACTCCATCCATCCTTAGGACTGTCTAGGATGGGGTCATGCAAAGCGACACCGACCTGATGCTCAGGAGTCTAAAATACCTGCCACACGACCTGGCCAAGACAGGTGACCGACCCTGGACTGAAAGGTCGCACACTGCAGTCAACACGGGGAAGGTGTGAAAATTCTCCGAAAAAGGAGGGAAGCTCTTGAACTTCCCGTGAGGTGATGCCCAACGCGGAAAGACACTTTGCTTTCGAGTCCAGGACACACGCTATTAACACGGGCGTGTGTTCGACCCGCGTGGCATTTGTTCACACTCTAAGCACAAGTTCAGAGCCACTGACTCAGTCTTCTGACCTGCTCAAGGTCACTGTCGTCCCCTTAAGACCCGCCCATCACGACCCCCATACCGGTTCCCGAAGGAACCAAGCCAACGGCCCCCGACCCTCCCCCCTAATAACCAAGTCGCCCGAACCTTCTGACGCCTGTGCTGGTGTCAGAGGCGGTTCGAACCACCTGACTCGGCCTTGGGGGCGGGCCTGGGGCTTGCGCGAGTCGCCGAGCGGCTCAGCCTGTACTTAAGCGCGCGTTTGTCCGCGGCCCCGAGCGTCTCCGGAGCCGGCTCTGCTCGGGCCCAAGGACGCGCGCGGAGCCAGCCTGCCCGCCCTGCCCAGCGGCCGAGAGCGAAGCGGGTCCCCAGGTCAGTCCCGCGGCCGCCGCTCCGCGGGGTCTGCGCCAGCAGGGCGGGGGCGCCGCGCGGGGCGCGGGGCGCGGGGCGCGGGGAGGGGTCCCCGGGGGGTGGGGGCGCCCCGGGAGCAGTGCGGGCGCGAGGGGCTGCTGCTGGAGCCCCGAGACCCCAGGGCGCGCGCGGAGGTGAGGGGGCCCTGGAGAAATCCAAGTTTTCCCCTGGAGGCAGTGAAGACCCTCGGATCCTTTCCACCTCGGGGAGACCCCAGGTCTGAAGATTTCACTGGTCACTGGGAGAAGCAAAAACTGCAGGCGACAGAGGAGGCGGGGGTGTCCGGAGGTGGGGATGGCGGGGACCCCCTCCAGGTCAGGCGAGGGGGGAGCCCAGGTCCTGGACCCAGGTTTTGGGGGGCGGGAGGGGCGGACTTGGGGACTTTGCAATTTGCTGGAGGAGGCGGGAGGCATAGGTTTGCTCTGCACACCAGAGAGGTCAGTCGGTAACGAACTGGCCATATAGAAGATACAGAAGATAGGAACAGGATTCTGGGGGGCGTCCCGAGGGTAGCTTGACGGGTGCGAAGGGGCAGGGCGCACCTCTGGGGGAGTTCGGGGTTCACTAAGGGCGCAGAGCAAGGTTCGCTGATGAGGAGGGCGCGTGGAAAACAGCTTTGCGCCTCCAGAGGTCCTGTGCGCCTGCGTGGCTGCGGGTGGGGGCTGGGAGCACGTTTGGGGTGCGCGGTTTTGAGGGGCAGCCTCTGGGGGGGGACCGAGTGAGGCTGAGGGTGGGTCTGGGTGTCCGCCAGAGGGAAAGTGTACTGGGAGGGGGAGGGGTCATTTCGGTCTGTGGGTCTGCCTTTGTGCCTGTCTGGAGGGTGCGTGTGTGTGCGTGTGCGTGTGTGTGAGTGTGCTCAGTTCTGAGAAGCAGGCCTGCCCACCTGAGTGGTGGGGGGGTCTCTGAATTTCCCTGGACTTGTCTGCAGGTGTGTTTCTGTCCTTATGCCCTGGTTTCTGCAGTCTGCATCTGAAAATGTGTGTTTCCAATGATTGTGTGTGTGTGTGTGTGTGTATCTGGCCTGCGGTTCCCGCGCTATTTGACGCACCCTGTATTTGCAGGATTATGGGTGAGGGTCTGCGATGGGTCTCTTGCTTCTTTAAAAAAGGCTTAGAGGAAGAGGTTTGACTCTAGGTTACCAGATGATGTGTACTGAGTATGTGTTTTTAAACATATTTAATCCTCATGTTTAATCATTTATAGTCTTCGTTTTCATGGAGGGGAAAACTGAGAGCCCAAGAGGTTAAAAAACCCCGAATCAGGGCTTACCAGGTAAAATGCAGGCTGCCTTCTTAAATGCAAACTTCAGACAGATACTGAATTACCTTTTAGTATAAATGTGTCACAGATATTTCCTGGGAGCCCATACTTAAAGATAATTTAATAAATTTTTAATAATTTTTTAAAATGTAGATATGACCCATGCAGTGTTTAAAGACTACTTCAACTAAAAATTAATTTGTGTATCTGAAATTCAAGTCTCCATTTACTGCGTATTTATTATAACATTGCTGTCTTTAAATCTGGCGAACTTGATCCTTGAGATCCCCCAGCTACTGACTGGCAGGCTGGAACCCCTCAGTTCTCAGCCCCAGACACACTGGCCCAAGTCCTGCCCAGGGCGATGCTGGGGCAGAGGTGAGGACCCCACAGGGAGCCTGTGCCCAGCAGCCTCCCTGCAGGGCTGGCCCCTCCCCAGGGCTGTGCTGGGGGGTCTGGGGCCCGGCCCCTCCCCTTCACCGTGGTCCTGAGGGCAGGACTGATGCTCCTGTACCTGGATGGCCGAGGACAGAGAGGCGCGGGCCTGTCTGAACCCCGTGGTCAGGCTGCCTGGTAGCCTGGGACGGAGCTGAAGTATGGTGATGTTAATGCTGACCTTGGGGTGCACGTACTGAGTGCCTGCTGTATGCCAGACTCCAGACCCCCTTTCTGAATTAGTTTACTGAGCTGCGCGTCCAGGGTGCTGGCACTTCGTGTCATATTTCTTGTGTTTCTCAAAGGATCATAAGCCCACGGGCCCTGCCCTTTCCCTTGCCAGACACCTTGCCACACACTCTCCCCAGATCACACCCTGGGCCTTGGGAGCAACTCTATGGGGGTGGCATTGCCAACACGTCCCCTCGGATGTTGGGGGCCTGAGGACTTGGGGAGATGGAGCTGTCTGAGTCCACCCGACCTCTGAGAGCCACAGGGGCCCCCGGCTCCGCCGCCCAGGCGCTGACTGTCTCCTGTCCGCAGGGAGCACCTGTGGAGTCACCATGCTGCCTCTGAGCACCATCGAGGACCAGGAAACCGAGGAGGTGCAGACCAGGCCACCGAAGAAAGGAGGTGAGACCCGGGAAACTGTGGGCAGGCGGGAGTGGGGAGGCCTCCAGGGCACAGGCGATGGGGAGGGATGACCCTGAAGACCGGCCCGCACCCCAGATGTCTCCACGGGCGCTTCCCGGGCAGGGACACCCAGGATGCAGTGGGTCCTGTCACTGCCCACTCAGAGCCTGCAGGGAGCTCCTGGGACCTGAGCTCGTTTGGGCCCTTTTTGTGGCCCGGACACCCCTGTTTTCTTACCCGAGCCCCTCCCCTCACTGACACTACCTGTCTGTCCCCTGTGGGCCTTTGGGAGACAATTGAACACAGCTCTCACTCACTCCTGGGCGACCGCCAAGTGTCCCAACCTCTCTGTGCCTCGGTTTGCTCATCTCTAAGGTGGGTTGATGATCACATGCAGCTCGGAGAGTTATCATGATGAACCACAGAAACGAACACATGTTCAGTACTTCAAAGCATGTCTGGAACATACTCCATGCGTATTAGCTCTTGTTACTGGTTTCGTGATGAAGACTGTTTATTACCCAGTTTCTCGAGCCTCAGAGGGTCAGATGGTCTCCTGACTCTTTCCTCCTCCTTCAGACTACCTTTCTGAGAAGCCTCCCTCAGGCTTTCGTTCGAAGAAGCCTGATGTTCTGCCCAAGAAGTCCAGGAGAATGAGGGGAACAGTGTCCTTCCGAGTGCTGCCGTTCCGCCCCGTGGTGAGCCTGCTTGCTTCCTCCCTTTTCACCGGAGGCCCCGGGGCTCAGTGATCACGCGGACTGGCCACCCTTTCTGCCCAGCAGAGACCCTTGGTTCCCCGGGTGCCCCTTGCTCCTGCCTCGTCCCGGATGTGGCCCCATCCTGTGGGGCAGGATGGTTTTCCTTGAGGGTGCTGCCCTCTTTCCTGCCTCCTTATTGCTAATTCCAACTTCTGCTCCAGTGTCACCTCCTCTATGAGGCCTCTCTTGCTCACTTTCACCCCATTTCTCTCCAGCCCCTTGCCTTCCCGAATTTTCCTCAGAGTAGTTATTGACAGCATACCTTGTATCTATTTTTTAACCATCTCTCCCCTACTAGAGTAGCTCTGTGTGGTCAAGAGCCTCTTCTGTAGTTCAATGACATATCCCCTCTGCCTAGCACAGACGTAATCAGCACCAGGGACGCATACGCTTGGGCTGATTAAATGAAGGAATAAGTCAGGGAGCGGTCCCTCCTGCGAAGGCAGGTGTGGCCTTGTCCACTTGGGTACCATTCCTCCTCCTACTAACACCCTTGTCTTTCCGGCAGGAGCTAGCACAAAAATTTCCCTCAATCAAAGGTGGGCAGACTACGGTCATTCGGCCCACAATTTGTTTGTGTGAATAAGGGCTTCTCAGCACATCCACCCTCAACCTTAGGTAGAGGCCGAGCTGTTTTCTTGTAAAATCCAGTAGCCGAGACTGGATGATCCAGAAAGGCTATGCATGACACTTTCCACGACAGCGGTGACTGACGTTGCTCGGAATAGATGCAGGCGGACATCAATTCAGGCGAAGGTGTGAGAATGCTTAGAAAAAGGAGGGAAACTCTTAAACTACTGTGACTCTGATGCACAAGGTGAAAGACCTTGCTGTTTGGGTCCAGCACGCATGCTGCATACAAGTGTTTCTACGTGCGGGGTGTGTGTGCTTCGCATTGAGTACACGCTTAGAGCCACTAAGCCACTCCTTACCAGACCGCGCGGCTGGCTCTCCTCCACCTAAAACCCGCCCAAGGCCACCCTCTGTGTCAGCTCCTCTAAGCAGCAGGAGGAGGCTGGGGACCCTCTCCCCGGGGATAAGCCCCTGGCGTCAGGCACACTGTCAACCGCCCGCCCTGGTGGGGGTGGAGGTGGGCCGTTGTGAGGGATGCTGAGCCGCTCAGCGCTCTTCATTCCTGCGAGTTTTCCCGCAGGTCCCCTGGACTTCCTCGGAGCCAGCCCTGCCCGGGCCCCCAGGACAAGCGGTGAGCAAGCCGGCCCGCTCCAGCCCAGACCCCGAGACCGAGCCTGGGTCCGGAGGTCAGTCCCGCGGCCACAGCTCCGAAGGGTCCGGCGGTCAAGGTTGGCGCTGTTCCGAGCGGGGTGGGGGAGGGGTGCGGCCGGAGGATGGAGGGGGTCTCCGCGGGGAGGCGGGATTTCTGGGGCCCCTGGGAGGAGCGAATCCGGCAGGGGACAGAGGAGTCGGTTCCCCCCGGAGTAGGGGGTCCTGAGGTGGGGATGGCGGGGACCCCCTCCAGCGCAGGCGGGGGGAGGTCCTAGTCCCCAGGTTTGGGGGCGGGAGGGGCGGCCGGGGGACTTTGAGGTTTGATGGGGGAGGCGGAGGTACGGGGCAGCTCTCGACCTGGGAAGCCAGCTGGGTGTCAGGGGTCAGCTGAGTGCGGAATGAAACATAGGATAACGACTTTGTGGGGAGTCCAGAGGGAAGTTTGAAGGGAGCAGGAGGCCCTATGGATGTGTTTGGGGGTTCACGGAGGACGCTCGAGAAGTTCGCTGACGAGAAGGGCGCGTGGGAAACAGCTTTGCGCCTCCAGAGGTCCTGTGTGCCTGCGTGGCTGCGGGTCGGGGCTGGGAGCACGTTTGGGGCTCGCGGTTTTGAGGGGCAGCCTCTGGGGGGGGCGAGGCAGAGGGTGGGCCTGGGTGTCCGCCAGAGTGAAGTTGTGTTGGGGAGGGTGAGGGGTCGTTTCGGTCTGTGGGTCTGCCTCGTGCCTGTCTGGAGGGTGTGTGTGTGGAGGGTGTGTGTCTTTGTGTGTGTGAGATCAGGGCTGCCTGTGAGGAGCGTGCTCAGTACTGAGAAGCAGCCCTGTCCACCTCAGTGGTGGGGGTCTCTGAAAATCCCTGGAATGTGTCTGCAGGTGTGTTTGTCTTTATGCCCTGCTTTCTGCAGCCTTCATCTGAAAATGTTTCTAACAGTGGTTTGTGGGTATCCGGCCGGCTGTTCCCCCAAACTGATGCATCTTTTCTTTGCAGGATTATATGTGAGGTTCTCTGATTGCATCTTATGTTTCTTTAAAATATTTAAAGAAGGTTTGAAGACAGCAGAGGTGTTGACTCTGTTCCAGATAATGTATTCTGAATGTGTGTGAATTTAACCATATTTAAGCTTTGTGTTTGATCATTAATTTTACTCATTTTTCTGAAAGGGAGAATTGACATAACAAGAGGTTAAATAACCCCTGAATCAGAGCTTACCAGGTAAAATGCAGCATCAGTTCAGTTTAGTTCAGTCGTTCAGTTGTGTCCAACTCTTAATGACACCATGGACTGCAGCATGCCAGGCCTCCCTGTCCATCACCAACTCCCGGAGTTTACTCAAACTCACGCCCATCGAGTCGGTGATGCCATCCAACCATCTCATCCTCTGTTGCCCCCTTCTCCTCCTGCCTTCGGTATTTCCCCACATCAGGGTCTTTTCTAATGAGCTGGTTCTTCGCACCAGGTGGCCAAATATTGGAGCTTCAGCTTCAACATCAGTCCTTCTGATGAATATTTAGGTTTGACTTCCTTCAGGATCGAGTAGTTTGGTCTCCTTGTAGTCCAAAATGTAGGAGGGTTACTTACTTTTGAATTTCAGGCAAATAATGAATTACCCTTGGACATAAGTATTTCCCAAGTATTTTCAGGGATATACATAAACATAGGTTAGTATATTACATAAATGATTTTTAGATAGGTACTTACCAGGCAATGTTTGGGACTTCTTATAGTAAAATATGATCTGTGTATATGAAATTCACTTCTCAGTTTTCTGTTATTTGTTGTAATGTAGTTGTTAAATCAGCTAAAATCCCCCAGTTGTCAGCCCCAGACTCACTGGCCCAAGTCCTGCCCAGGGCAATGTTGAGGCAGAGGTGAGGACCCCACATGGAGCCTGTGCCCAGCAGCCTCCCTACAGGGCTGGCCCCTCCCCAGGGCTGTGCTGGGGGTCTGGGGCCCAGCCCCTCCCCTTCACCGGGTCCTGAGGACAGGACTGTTGCGCCTGTACCTGGATGGGCGAGGACAGGGAGGGGCAGGAATGTCTGAACCTCATGGTCAGGCTGCCTGGTAGCCCTGGGACGGAGCTGACACACAGCACCGGGAATGCCCCACGAGTGCACTCACTGAGCACCTGCTGTGTGCCAGGCTCCTGAGGCCCTTTTGATGCCCCAAGCTCAGCTCCCTGGCCCGGGCACATTCTGTCACAGGTTTTCTAGTTTGAAAGGGGGGTAAGCCCCAGGGACCATGAGCACCTGACCCTTTTCCTTGCCAGGCGCCATGACAACCACTCTCCCCAGATCACACTGGCCTTGGAAGGAACCAGGAGGGAGGCATTGCCAACACGTCCCCTTGAATGTTGGAGACCTGGAGACGTGGGGAGGGGATGGAGCTGTCTGAGTCCACCCGACCTCTGAGAGCCACACCCGGGCCCCCTGGCTCCACCACCCAGGCACTGACTGTCTCCTGTCCGCAGGGAGGCCCTGCCGTGTGATGATGCTGCCTCTGAGCACCATCGAGGACAAGGAAACCGAGGAGGTGCAGACCAAGCCGCCGGAGAAAGGAGGTGAGACACACGTGGGCTGGGAAGTATAGGCAGGCAGGCGTGGGGAGGGCCTGGGGCAAGGGTGATGAGGAGGGGTTTTCCCTGGAGACTGACCCAGTCCCAGTGTCTGCACATGGCTCCTCCTGGGGAGGGGGGCCCTGAGGACACCCCAGATCACCTCCTTCAGTGTGTCTGTCACTCCTCTGGTCAGAGGTTGCAACCTGCAGCAGGTGTCCTCACCTCCCTGCGCCTCAGCTTCCTCATCTCTAAAGTGGGACAGTGATCGTATCCACCTCAGAGAGTCATTATGAACAATCAGTTAAGCTAATGTATGTAAAATACGAGAGTGCCTGGACATGGCAGGTACCCAGCACGTCTTAGTTTTTGTCACTGGCTTCATGATGAAGATACTGTTACTGAGTTTCTCAAGCCTCAGCGGGCAAGATGGTCTCACACCTCTTTCCTCCCCTCCACGCAGCCCTGCTTTCTGAGAACCCTGATGAGCCTCAGAAGAAGCCCAGAGGAATGAAGGGAAGACTGTCTTTCAAAGTCCTGCCGTTCTGTCCCATTGTAAGCCTGCTTGTTTCCTCTCTTTGGCCTGAGATCCCCTAGGTTATGAGAGGTCAGGCACATCTACCACTTTCTCTGTGCAGCAGAGACCCTTGGGTGGCTGGGTGACCCTTGTCCACCTCCACCACCACCACCACCACCCCACCCCCTGCCCCAGGATATGGCCACCATCCTCTGGGGGGTGTTGCCCTCTTTCCTGCCTCCTTCTGTTTCCTAAATTCCAATCTCGGCTTCAACGCCACCTCCTCCACGAAGCCTCCCTTGCTCACTTTTACACCATTTCTCTCTAACCCCCTGCCATGCTGAATTTTCATCGGATAATTATTGCTACCTAAGAACATACCTTGTGTCTGTGCGTTCATCGTCTGTCTCCCCTCCTAAAGTAGTTCTTTGAGGGGAGGGGCAGGAACCCCCGTGTTGTTCAGTGACGTATTCCCTGACTAGATCAGCTGTAACCAGCGTCCTGCCCTGTCTACACTCGGGCTGATTAAATGAAGGGGTGAATTAGGGAACGGTCCCTCGTGCGAGGGCAGCTGTGGCCTTGCCCACCTGGGTACCAGTCCTCCTCCACCTACTAACACCCTTGACTTTTCTGGGGGGACCACTTGTCTCCATGCGCTTTGAATGACTCTGACCCCATCCTGAGACCAGCTCCAGGTGCGCCCCTGACCAATCAGAGCCGGCAGTGCCAAGGTTCCCTGTGATTGGCCCTGGGCTGGCACGTGACTCACCCTTGGCCAATGAGGCGTCTGCTCTGTCTCTGGGCTTCTTAACAGGCAGGCGGGGAGGCTGGGGGAACCCTGGTGAGAACCGGGGGGACCGTGGGGCGGGGTCGGGGGAGGCCCTGGGTCAGATGCCTGCGGGACCGTCTTACCTGCTAGTGCGACTAGTACTACTCTTAAAGAAGTTTTCTTATTCGGAATTAATGTGAGAAGCCACGATTTTATAAAAAGAGTACAAAGATGATCAAAATTCACCCTGTGTTGCCACATACTCTACTCGCAAGTTTTCTTGTATGTGTTTAGACATAATCTCGATGGTCCTCAGGAGTCTGCAAAGCGCGGGATGCCCGACTCACACTCTGCCAGGAAGGACATGACCCAAAATGTCGCTGGCGCGACTCTGACGTGGCCCTCTCGTGTCTGCTCTCTCCCCTTCCAGCCGAGTGTCTGCTTCAGCTACTACCTGGAGCCGGATGACGCCGAGCCCGAGCCCGAGCCCGAGCCCGAGCCCGAGCCCGAGCCCGAGCCCGAGCCCCAGGCGGCTCCCGACGCGTCGAGGTCGGACCCGCGTCGCGCCTTCGTCCCTCTGCCCGTGCTGGAGTTCCGCGAGGTCAAGGTGTGCGAGTGTCCCCTGTGCTGCCTCAGCTTCGTCACCGCTTCCTAAGCGCGGGCCCCCTCCCGCTCCAGGCCGCCGCGGGCCCCCAAACGTGCATGCCGGGCGGCCGCGCCGCCGCCCCCACTCCAGCCGCTTCAATAAAGCCGACTCGCTGTCCCCCCAGGCTGCGGTCTGTGTGTGGGACTCCCGGGCTGGGGCGGGCCGCTCCGCGGAGCTGGGCGGCCGGGGTCCTCTGGCCGCGCGCCCTGTGCCCCGGGGCTGCAGGGGGCTCACCCCACACCCAGCCCCCTTCTGGGTCGGGGCGAGTCGGGGGATGAGAGGGGGAGACCCGCTTCAGCCCTTCAGAGGGCGGCTCCCTCCGGAGGCCCGGATCCCGTCTCCTCGCAGCTCATTGGCCAGAGCGGGACACGTGATGACGTCTAGTTGCAGTGGATGCTGGGAAGTGTAGTCCTTACCGGGCAATCCCATATCATCCAATAGCTTCTTTTACTATAGCAAAGGAGAATGGATAGTGTTCACCTCTGACTGGGGTGATATGTTAATTTATCCCCAGGACGTGTCCTGATGAACACACGAGTGAATCAATGTATTCTTCAATTCTGTATCTCTCCTCCATGGACCAGAATCTCCTCCCTCCTTTTTTATGCAGATAATTAGAATGAGGAACTTTTCCTGGGCATTGACCATGCGGTAGACAGCAAGCCAGTGTCTTTACACATTAGGATGCCCTTAATGCTCACCACCATGGGGCCAATTCTGTTATTCTGTGTCTTTCTGAGATAAGAGGACAGAGGCACAGAGCTCCTGTTGCTTGCTTCAGGTCACACAGATCATAAGGAGCCAAGCCAGGATTCAAATCCAGGGAGGCTGACTCCAGAGTCTGTGCCAACAGGACTTAGCAGTAAGCAGCAACAACAATCCTCTGTCTCAGACTCCTTCGGTGGCAAGCAACAGAAAGCCTGGCTCAGGGCCTTTGCACTGGCTGTTTACCCCCCCTGCAGTGCCCTTCCCCCAGGGTTTTCTGTTGTTGATTCAATCAGCATCTTTTCCAGTTCCTCCTTGTGTGCAGGTATTGGTGACTTCACGGCTTATGAGATATTTATGACAGCTCTTTGGTGCTGGCTGATTTTAATATTATCACGTTTCCAGCCGTCTGTTACTTAGGAAAGCACCCACTCATTTCTGAGAAGTAAAATGGTCACCCATGAGCTTCAGCACTTCAACAATTTAGAGGACTATAGAGTGAGTTTTCTCTTTAAGATAAGACATGCGTTTCACAAGAATCCCAAGTCGTAGCAAGGTATATTCATTAAAACAAAAAAAGCCTCTCTCTCTACCTTCTACTTTTGAATTTTAAATTTGCTGATATTTATAATCTATTCAGCTTGAGAAATTGCTTTCAAAAATCAGATTCCAGGGGTACAAGCACATATCCATCAGACTGACTAAAGGAAAAACACGAGTCGGTGAGGCGGTGAAACCCCTGGAACTCTGGCGCATCGCCGTGGGCGTGTAAACTGGTGCTCTCTTTACAAGAAAGACCTGGCGGCTGGCAAACTGCACACATGCATATCCAACCCCAGCAACCCCGGTCTTGGGTGTATTCCCAATAGAAATGAGTATCAAGCTAACACAGGCTGTGTACGAAAATGTTTCATGGCACCTCCTACACTGTTGGTGGGAATATAAACTGGCACAACCACTGTAGAGAACAGTGTGGAGGTTCCTTAAAAAACTAAAAATAAAGCTATCACATGATCCAGCATTCCCACTCTCAGGCATATATTTGAAGAAAAGTCTATTTGGAAAAGATACATGCACCCCTATGTTCAGAGCAGCACTGTTTACAATAGCCAGGACATGGAAGCAACCGAAGTGTCCATCAGCAGATGAATGGATGAAGATGTGGTGCACACACACAGTGGAATATCACTCAGCCATCAAAACGGATGAAATTACCTCATCTGCAGCAGCATGGATGGACTTAGAGATGATCATAGTGAGTGAAGTCAGACAGAGAAGGACAAACAGCTTGTGACATAACTTATAGATGGGAATCTCATACAGATGAGCTTGGGACACAGAGACAGACTCACAGACATAGAAGACAAACCTGTAATTACCAAAAGGGAAAGGCGGTGGGGAAGGGAGGAATGAAGCGTTTGGGATTAGGAGATACATAAGTTCCTGCTGCATAGCCCAGGGAGCT
Organism: Antilocapra americana; assembly: GCA_007570785.1. NCBI lineage: Eukaryota > Metazoa > Chordata > Mammalia > Artiodactyla > Antilocapridae > Antilocapra > Antilocapra americana. Next base: position 782,122 of record ML661913.1, on the reverse strand, counting down.
CTATCTAACATCCTGCAATGAAAAGTAATCTGAAAAGTCATATATATCTCTACCTGAATCACTTTGCTGTGCACCAGAAACTAATACATTGTAAACCCACTATACTTCTATACAACAAAAATCAACTCATATATATATATATATATATATATATATATATATATATATATATATATGTGCTGTTGTTTCAGTAGTGTCTGCTCTTTGTGACCCTATGGACTGCAGCCAGCCAGTATATATAGGCTTCCGTCGTGTCTCAGACAGTAAACAATCTGCCTGCAAAAACATAGGTTAACTCATATATATATATATATCAGTTCAGTTCAGTTCAGTTGCTCAGTCGTGTCCGACTCTTCACGACCCCACGGACTGCAGCACACCAGGCCTCCTTGTCCAACACCAACTCCCAGAGTTTACTCAAACTCATGTCCATTTAGTCGGTGATGCCATCCAACATCTCATCCTCTGTTGTCCCCTTCTCCTCTTGCCTTCAATCTTTCCTAGCATCAGGGTTTTTTCAAATGAGTCAATTCTTCACATCAGGTGGCCAAAGTATTGGAGCTTCAGCTTCAGCATCAGTGTTTCCAATGAATCATATATATGCATACATGTGTATATATGTTTATATAAACGTGTTTATATACATGTATATATAAACTTTACATGTATACATGCATATATATAAAGAATGTTCATAACAGGCCCATTCGTAATAGTCCCAAAGTGCCAGCCAGCTACCCAAATGCCTACATCATTTCTCACCTCTTGCGCTGGGAGTCCATTTGATTAAGATCTGACCAGAGACCATCCTTAACGGACAGCCCAGGAGGGTGCGTTTCGCCAAGTGTGTGCTCATCCCAAGAGCGTCTCAGCTGCCACCACCTTGGGGGTTTAGCGAGTAGGCCATTGTGAGCAGCAGTGAGTGTGTTGGTGCTTGGGAGAGGGGTCACCGCGTGCCTGGGGCGTCACTGTGCCTTTGGTGACTCTGCAGGGCGAGCCCCCAGCCCCCGGCCCTCCCCACCCTGCCCCCTGCATCCAGGCCCCTGGGTTCTTCCCTGTCACCCCCACCTCCCTCTCCGGGAAGACCTGGGCCGGGCGGGGACCGGGTGGGGGAGGGGCGGGGTGCTGGGGGACCCAGGTGGGACCCCGCCAGGGCGACCGTGATGCGGGACGCTGGCTCACAGAGGGGGTGTGAGGCCAGAATTGCCAGCCCTCCAACCCTGGTAACAAGGAACTTCTTGCAGGCTGTTTGAACCGGTCGGTGCCGGTACCCGTGCAGGCAGGGGGCTGCGGAGGTCGTGAGCCGCTCCTTCCGCGTGCTTAGGACCCCGCCCGACTCTGTCCGCCGGGCACCCGCCCTGGGTCGCAGCCGGGTCGGGCGGCGGGGGGCTGTCCCCGCCACGGCTCTGCGGGGGGGCGCTCAGGGCTGGGGTCCGAAGGGCCGGGGCTGCAGGGGGGCGCGCTGCAGGCGCAGAGGGACGGCGAGGGCGCCCCGGCAGCGCGTCTCGCCCAGCCGGCGCGGCGGTCTGAGCTCCCGCGGGGGCCTGCTGCCACCCAGCGGGCGGAGGGGCCCTGGCGGCGGCGTCTTCCCGGCCGCGGGCAGCGGGCACAGCAGGGCATCTGAGACCCGGGGAGCGGGCGGCCGAAGAGGTCCTCTGACCCCCACCCGCCAAGAACAGTAACACGGCCGTGGAGTCGCTCGGTCGTGGCCCGCCTGCGCGACCCCGTGGACCGCAGCCCCCCAGGCTCCTCTGTCCACGAGGCTCTCCAGGCAGGGGTACTGGGCGGGCTACCATGCCCCCTGCAGGGGATCCTCCCCACCCGGGGATCGAAGCCGCGTGTCCCGCATTAGCGGGCAGATTGCTTACCCCTGTGCCACAGGCAAGGCCCGAGTGACACGTGCTCAGTTAAGAATTTTTCACTTTCGCAAAAACTTATAAAAGCAGAGGCTGCTCTGAGATCCCCACCCCGGGGTGGGGGGCTGTTGCAGCGGGGGTGGGCGCAGCGCCCCGCTGTTTCTGTTCCCAAGCAGGGAGGGGGCAGGAAAGGGATTGAAGGCGAAGGAACTGCGGCTGGTTTGTAACTCCTGCTGGAGATTTTCCAGGTGCAGTCACCCAAAGCGAGACCCTGAATCCTTGAGCTGAACCCCCTGAGGGGCAGAAAACGGGGCGGCGGGGGGAGCGGAGGGGGTGCAAAGCCTACATCAGACGTCAGCTGCCGAGTGGGTATTTTTAAAATACTGAACATGGACTTCTGGTTTCAGAAATGCCATCCGGTTCACAGTGGTGCTCAGTCAGGGTTTAAGGTCACCTAGAGGCACAGCCTCCTGAGATGAATGTGCAGTCACGTCTGGGGAAATCCTCGAGGGGGTTCGGAAATGATGTCGAGCTTTCGGGAGCAATGAGGCGTGTGGGGAGATGAGCGCCTGGGGTCTCCATCCTGCCGGACCTGCCCGGCTCCTCACCCCTTTCACCAGCCCCCAGGAATCTGTGTGTGATGTGTCCCTGTGAGGGAAAATGAACTCATGTTTGCCACCTTTTGGCCAGGTATCAAAATGGCCCTTCTAAGAACGGATTCGTGTATCTGTATGACTGAGTCCCTTCTCTGTACCCCTGAAACTGAGCCACAGCACAGACCTGCACAAGAGTCCCCAGCCTCCTCCGCCAGCGGGAGAGATTCTTTAATGTCTCAGCCACCAGGGAAGCCTATAAGTTAGGTACATAGACTACAAATTCTGGCCCCTCTTTGAGTCACTCATCTCTGGGTGCTTCCGTGTGCCTCACACTTGACAAGACACACGCTAATAAGTCTTTGTTGATTTTGCTCTCATTCACCTGCTTTGGCTCAGTTTCTTTCACAGAATTTGGGGTCTATATACCTAACTTGGTGGGGTGGCACAAGACTGCCTTCTCTTTAGACACCAGACAAGTTTTCTGCAGGTTCCCAGGCTGCCCACACTTCTGACCAATTGGCTACAAATTCGGGATTCCTCAATTCCCTAGAGTTCTGTTATTCACTAGAGGGGCTCGCAGAATTCAGGAAAGCACTGTGCTCACAGTGCTGTATTATATATATGGGCATATACATTAATAGCTATTTCTGTTCATTTGGCTGCACCCGGTCTAAGTGGCAGCACGTGGGATCTATTGCCCTGACTGGGGATGGAACCCGGGCCCCCTGCCCTGGGAGGTCACTGTGATGCTCAAATGCAGAAGGGCACCGCCTCTCAGGGTCCTTGGGGTGCCTCCCCTTCCTGCACATCCAGGAGTGTCCCCAGGGAGGCTCATGTGCGCACTGAGGGTCCCAGGTCTTTGTTAGTGTTTCATGATGCAGGCTGGGTTGATGTAATCGTTTGTCACATGATTGAATTCCATCTCCTGTGCCTCCTTCTCCTCCCCGGAGGTCAGGGTGATGTTTATCGGCCGCTCAACATTCTCGATCACCAGGCTCACGGCCCTTCAGATGTGGTGTGTGTTTGTGTATGCGCTTGGGCTCGTAAATGTTCAAAGATATGCAGTGGAAGATCACACTGTACAAAAACACATTCTTCACATGGCTCTGGCCACTGGTTCTCAGCTGGGAGTGGTAGTCTGTCCCCAGAGGGTGCCTGGCAGCATCTTATCACAGTTTGAGGACAGGGGATGAGTGGGGAGAGGCGGAAGATGCTGTTTCCAACAGCCTGCGACGCACAGACGGGCCCCAGTCATCCAGGCCCCAGTGAACAACACTCTGAGGTTAAGGAGCCCTGAGCTAGGCTGAGTGGGATGTGTTATAAAATTCACTTGAACATACAGCTTTTCTGTGGATTTGGGTATCTGTTAGATCTTCAGTTCAGTTCAGTCACTCAGTCGTGTCCGACTCTTTGCGACCCCATGGACTATGGCACGTCAGGCCTCCCTGTTCATCACCAATTCCTGGAGTTTACTCAAACACATGTCCATTGAGTTGGTGATGCCATTCAAGCCTCTCATCCTCTGCCCTTCTCTTCTCCTCCTGACCTCAATCTTTCCCAGCATCAGGGTCTTTTCCAGTGAGTCAGGTGTTCGCATCAGGTGGCCAGAGTATTCGAGTTTCAGCTTCAGCATCAGTCCTTCCAATGAACACCCAGGACTGATCTCCTTTAGGATGGACTGGTTGGATCTCCTTGCAGTCCAAGGGACACTCAAGAGTGTTCTCCAACATCATAGTTCATAAGCATTGATTCTTCTGTCCTCAGGTTTCTTTACAGTCCAACTCTCACATCCATACATGACTATTGGAAAAACCACAGCTTGACTAGAAGGACCTTTGTTGGCAAAGTAATGTCTCTTATTTTTTAATACTCTGTCTAGGTTGGTTATAACTTTCTTCCAAGGAGCAAGCATATTTTAATTTCATGGCTGCAATCACCATCTAAAGTGATTCTGGAGCCCAGAAAAATAAAGTCTGCCACTGTTTCTCCATCTATTTGCCATGAAGTGATGGGACCGGATGCCATGATCTTAGTTTTCTGAATGTTGAGCTTCAAGCCAACTTTTTCATTCTCCTCTTTCACTTGCATCAAGAGGCTCTTTGTTCTTCACTTTCTGCCATAAGGGTGGTGTCATCTGCATATCTGAGGTTATTAATATTTCTCCCAGAAATCTTGATTCCAGCTTGTGCTTCATCCAGCCCAGCATTTCTCATGATGTACTCTTATTAGATCTTAGGGATACTAATTTTAAGGAGACAACGTAATAAATTATGTAAAGTGTAAAATATACACATACAATAAGCGCTGTACACAGTACAGTGGAATATTAGCCATTAAAAAGAATGAAATAATGCCATTTGCAGCAACATGGACGGACCTAGAGATTGTCATACTGAGCAAAGTAAATCAGACAGAGAAGGAGAAATATCATGTGGCATCCCTCATATGTGGAACCTGAAATGAAATGATATAAACGAAGTTACAACACAGAAAGACTCTCAGAAAACAAACTTATGACTTGTACTATGAGTAAACTTATGGATAACCAACAAAGCCCTACTGTATAGCACAGGAAACTTCGCTCAGTGTTACGTGGCAGCCTGGATGGGAGGGGATTTGGGGGAGAATGGATAAATACATATACATGGCTGAGTCCCTTCACTGTTTACTTGAAATTATTACCACATTGTTAACTGGCTACACCTCAATACAAAACCAGAAGTTTTGTTTTTTAAGTTGTATAAAGATAGATGACTTGCGTAACATATTTGCCGGGGAGCAAGAACCACAGGGGCAATATCATGTTCAGGAGGAATATTTTTCCTTTTTGTCTTACTAATATTTTCTTTCAGCAAATAAAAATGAGGAGTAAAACGTGCATAAGTTGCTTTTAGATGATTACATATTGTGACATCTTAAATATGTATCAACACATAATCCCTCTATCTACTCTTGCTGGTCTGATTTAACATAAGGAGTTAGAAAACCATTTAAGACAATGTAACCTCCTAGTTATGATCTCTTAAGAGGTGCTGCTAATAAATCGAACATGAAGTTTTCAACTTTTTTATTTTATATTGGAGTATAGCCAATTAACAATGCTGTGATGGTTTCAGGTGGACAGCAAAGGGACTCAGCCCTACGTACACACGTATCCATTCTCCCCCAAACCCCCTCGCATCCAGGCAGCCACACAACATGGAGCAGAGCTCCTGTGTCTACAGCAGGTCCTTGTTGTTCTCCATTGAATACAGCCGTGTGTGCGTGTCCATCCCACACTCCCTAAGCATCCCTTCCTCCACCCTTCCCCTCAGCAACCATAAGTTGAACATACAGCTTTTTAACACTGACTCTGTGTTGTGTCCCTGGTGGGCACCCTGGACAAGACCCCCACACATAAGAAAATATACTTCAGCCTAGTTACCTTCAGCCTAGAAAATAAGAAAAAGTGGAGAAAAACAAGATCCAGAACAAGATATGAAAGTCCAAGAAGTTGACTTGCACTTAAGACACGTGTGTCACTTAGAGGTGGGAGTCTCCTGACTTCTGGATGTTCATGTGGGTTCTGAGAAAAATGTCTGTTTCTTTAATTTGATGGAAACGTACACAACAGAGAGCTTGGCATCAAGTCTGGCATTTAGTCCATGACTCCCGGGGACATTCCAAGCTGGGTTGTTGACCCGTTTTCCTCTGGACCCCAAGCTGTGTCAACTCCTCAATGACGTCTAATCAGGAATCATTGATCCCCACTGGAAATGCCCATGTTGCTGCCCCCTTCTCTCCATTCCTTCCTTAACCACTGTTACTTCTTACTTTTTGTGTTGCTGTTGTTGTTCCACCACTAAGTCACGTCCGATTCTTTGTGACCCCATGGGCTGCAGCGTCCCTCTCAGTCACCATCTCCCAAAGGTTGCTCTAACCCATGTCATTGATTTGGTGATGCCATCTCATCCTCTGTCACCTCCTTCTTCTCTTGCTTTCAATATTTCCCAGCATCAGGGTCTTTCCCAAGGACTCCACTCTTCGAATCAGGTGGCCAAAATATTGGAGCTTCAGCTTCCATGTCAGCCCTTCCAATGAATATTGAGAGTTGATTTCCTTCAGGATTGACTGGTTTGATCTCCTTGTAGTCTAAGGGACTCTCAAGAGTCTTCTAATAAAACTGTAGCCAACATATAAACTGCCTGTATAGATCTCAGACACCACTTTAATCATTTGACATGTGATGGGGTTCAGGATACCTCACCCCAAAATATGGCACCTCGCATACTGATGGTGAAGCAGTTTGAGAAAACAGCAGAAGCAGGAGTTCACTCTCACGTCCCCTTCCCCCTTTTTCCGTGAAACAATTCATAATTCCCTCATGGGAGAGGTACCCTCCCTATACCCGGAGCACATACCAGGAAAGGAACATTCTTATCTCCAAAGGCTGAGGCACATTTCCAAGAAGAAGCCGAACACACAGGCCTTGCCAAGTTTCTGCCAGCTTATTACACTTACTTCTTATTCCTTAACCTATCATATTCTTCCACAACTGTCCACGCCTCATCAAACCAAGTTTGAAATACTCAAGTCTGTTTCATTAGGTCTTCATTTCCTTAGGAAGGCTCCTGTGTCACTTAAAACATATTAAAATAAGTTGTAAGCGTTTTTCCTGTTAATCTGTCTTTGTTAGTTAATTTTCAGATCCACCCAATGACCCGCAGCAGGTAGAAGGAAAGATTTTCCACCTCTACATATTTTAATCCTTACATTTAATAACTTACTGTCCTTTTGTTCTAGAAGGACAAGGTGAGGTTCAGAGAGCTTCAATGACCTCCAAATTGTAGGTTTTCAGATAAAATACATAGGAGGGCACTTCCAGAGAATCCCCTACACCGAGGGTTTGTGAGCTGCATGTGTATACCTAAAAGTCATCACCAAATCTCAGGTCATAGGTTTTCTCTTAAGTTCTCTTCCTGGAGTTTTCTAGTTTTGGTTTTACATTTGGATGTGTGATCCACTTTGAGTTACAGGTAAAAGGTCAGTGCCAAGAATATTAACCATTAGGTCATCATCATCATAATCAACATCACAAAGCATAAAATAATTATTGCACATTTCACTACACTTTCCCTACATATCTTGAGGACCTGATAAATGTTCTTTAGTTAAATACAAATGGCTCCTCAACACAGGATAACATATTCTACCTTGCTCATGAAAAATTTCTCCACCCTAGTTTTGGAAAAACTGAAAAAGTGTCCTTTAACACTGAGAATGCAGGTGTGCTCACACAGGCTGGTGGGGGTCTGAGATGCAAGTGTCCATGGAAGGCAGCTTAGAAATCTCTATCAAAATGACACACACATATGACTGTGGCTCAGCAATTCCACTCAAGGAGATTTATCTTCCCAGGTTTACACACCAGCAGAACTGCTGAAGCTCAGTTTTGTACAGAATACTGGCAGCAAAGGGCTGAAAACAACTCAGCCACCCAGGTAGTCAGGAATGGGTTAAATAAATCAAGTCACAACAACAGTACAACAGAATTCAAACTGCTGTTCAAAAGCAGTAGGCATAGTCTCTTTGAACTGATATAAAAAAAGCTTTCCGAGATAAGGAAAAAATTAAGGCATAGAACAACGTGTACAGTCTGCCACCCTTTGTATTAAAATGGTAGGAAATGAGACTTAAGAGTATTTTTGCAAACTAAAAATATATCTATTATATTTGTACAAATATGTAGTTATATATAATATGACTCTCTGTGTCATCATGATATATGTATTATAGTCGATCAGTCGTGTTTGACTTTTTGAGACCCCATGGACGCTACTGACCATGAAACTCTCCAGGTAAGAATACTGGAGTGGGCAGCCGTTCCCTTCTTCAGGGAATCTTGCTTATTCAGGGATCGAACCCATGTCTCTCACACTGCCAGCGTATTCTTTACCAGCTGAGCCACAAGGGAAGCCCAAGAATACTGGAGTGGGTAGCTGTTCCCTTCTCCAGGGAATCTTACCTATCCAGGGATCGAACCCATGTCTCTCGAATTGCCAGCGTATTCTTTACCAGCTGAGCCACAAGGGAAGCCCAAGAATACTAGAGTGGGTAGTCATTCCCTTCCCCAGCGGATCTTCCTGACCCAGGAATTGAACCAGCGTCTCCTGCATTGCAGGCGGATTCTTTACCAACTGAGCTTCCAGGGAAGCCTTATATTACGATCAAGAAGTACTTTATATTACTTAAGTACACATTTTAAGGTACAGGATATACCACATTGTGTTACATTATAGATAGTGTTATATCGTCACATTTCTTACTTAGAAAATATATTTTATATTTTAAAATATTTATATCTATTACAGATATTTATGTACCAAATTTAGAGTGTATATATATTAATAATATATATCAATGATAACCACATGTGTGTACGTATAATGCACATATGTATATACACATATATCTCTATTTACATATACACAAAGGCACTATGAAGGACAGTGGAAACATCTTCAAGCTTTCCTAATTATTCAATGTAATTATTCATAAATATTCAAGTAATTACACCAGTCACCTGAGCGTTCCGCGGTTTACAGCATACAAAGTGGGTCGGTGGCACACACGCAGCGAGAAGGCTGGTCACTGCAGGCCGTTTATTTTCTAAAAACCTGAAGCCACGCGCCAGCTACCGAGGAAACCGGCGCAGCCGCCTCAGCCGCCTCAGCCGGGCTGGCCGGAAGCCGTCCGCGTTTTCCGCCCGGCCACCCCCGTGCGCACGCGCAGACCGCACGGCGCCTGCGTCGCGGGTTTGCGCGGCAAGTCCGGGGGCTGCGGACCGGCGAGGCTGTCCGCCCGCGTGCGGGGTGAGTGCGCGCGGCCGGCCCCTCGGACGCCGGGACAGGCGCGGCCCTTGGCGGGAGGCCGCCGGGGAGGGGGCGCGAGGGGCGGCCCTGAGGGGAAGGGGTGCCGGGGGCGGCGGCCGCGCGGGCGAGGTCGGCTCTGAGGAGGCCGCGGCGGCCTGCCTGCTGCTCACGGCCCGGCCCCCAGCCAGTGCTTCCTCGGGCTGAAGGCCTTCGGAAGGACGGGTCCGCGCGCCCTCGCCCTCCCGCGTCGAACACCTCACCCCTCGCCCCCTGCCAGGGCCCCACAGACCCTCCGTCTTTAGGGCCTCTCCGCTCTCCCCGCCAAGAACGCGCTCCATGGTCCTTGAGGACCCTTCACCTCCTCTCAGATCCCTGCCCTCCCCTTCAAGGACCCCCGGGCCTTCCCCTTCAGAGAGACCTGTTGGCCTCCTCAGGACTCCCGCCCTAGAACACCCCCCTTCGCCCTTGAGGACCCCTCCCTTCCCTTCCCGCCCCCCCCCGTTTTGAGGATCCCCCCCTCAAAGACCTCCTCCCTTCCCCTCAGAACACCCGCCCTCCCCACATTCAGACCCCTCCTTTTTTCTTAGGCCCCCACCTCTCCCCTCAAGACAGTGCCCTCAGCCTTGACCCTGCCTTTATCCCTCTCTTCTGTCCTGCTCCTGTCTCCCTCCAAGCTCCACCCTCTTTACCTACCTCAGAGATGCGCCTTCATTCAGCTCCGCCTTTACCTCCTGTCCCACCTTCCTCTGTGTTTCCCCTGGCTCTGGCCCACGTCTCCTTTCCCAGCCCTTACTTTCCCTCAGCCTTCCTGCTGTCTCCCACTTCTGCCTTGGCCCGGGTCCTTCCTTCCTGCCCCTCTTCCCTCAGCCCTCCTCCACCTCTGTCTCACCTCTCCTCTTTATATCCTTTTCCTCAGTCCCGGCCCCCTTCCTCTCCTTAGTTCTGCCTCTCCTTTCAGCTCCTCCTCTACCTCAGTCCCACCTCTTGTCTCTGGATGCCTCCTCCCTGGACACCCCTCCTAGCCCAGACTGGTTGTTCCTCTTTGCCTTGCGCCCTCCTGCCCCTCTGCTCCAGCTCTGCGTTCTGCCTGGCCTTGCTTTACTCCTTCCCCGTACCTCAGCACTTCTCTTTTGGTGGCTTCCTTCAGTCCCTGCTTCCTCCTGCCACAGCCTCTGCCCACCTGGGATCTCTTGGTCTCCACTCCCTTCTCCCAACACTCATCCCCATTTCTCTGGAATTTCTTCCCTACTCTGAAATCAAGGAACCTACCACCACTCATATGTTTTTTAGGGACTCTTTGGCTTTTTTTTTTTTTTTTTAAACATTAGTTGCTTTAATCCCTGCTTTTCCCTGTCTGGGCAAGGAGAAAGGATTGTGACTCTGCTCTAGCTTGGGACCTGGTTAGCCTAGGGAGGCAGGCTGCCAGGATGTCACAGTCATTTCTGCTACTCCGTTCTCATAATCTTACGCTGCATCCTGTAGAGATAGAAATTCAGTTCAGTGGGAGTATCATACATCAAAAAAGAAGGAAATAATAACATTTAAAATTTATGGTAGGCGGAAAAGCATTTAGAAAAAATTATAGTCTTCTCATATGTTATCCCAGACTAACTTCTAGCTAAAGAATTAAAATGTTTAGAAATAGGAAAATATATTTGAATATCTAACTCATCTCTGCCTTTTTCTTACAGATTTGTATGATTTCTTTATATGTTTGGCATATGAATCCAGTCCTTTGTAGGATGAATGTATTGTGATGATCTTTCCTCATTTTGTATTAACTCATTTTTAAAATGATATTCTTATGTGGTTCATCAATTAGTTCAGTTCATTGTGGTTTGGGGTTCAAGTCTCTTCCCTTCAGTGTCATTTCTGAGATTTTTCTAGCCCGTGTCTGTGGATCTTCTAGACCTGATACTGTGACTGAGGCAACAGCCCATCTGTAGATGTGCAAATCTGTGAATATTCATTTAGGTATTTGTGTGAAATGAGCTAACTTCCTTTGATTCGCATAACCTCTACTGTCCAGTTAAACTGTGCAAGCCATTTGTGAGTCTGTCTGTGTAATTTCTGCAGATCCTAAGGTTTCTGACTCTTCTTCATCTGATACAACTCAGCCCACCATCTTCCACGACAGTGTGCTTTGAAGCAGCCTGCCTTTTAGAGTATCTCCATCCTTTGAAGAGTCAAGCTGTAAAAATGCTCCATGTGAAAGAGGTTTCGGATATCTCGAGGAATCCCCAGCTCGTTCATCTACGTGATCAAGAAAAAAATCCAGAAACCACCCCCATAAGAAACCCAGAGGCTCAGAGAGTTTTTCATCAAAACTTGAGGTATTTTCAGTCCCTGTGGGTGACAGAGCCTCACCAAGCTGTGAGCCAAATCCAGGAGCTCTGCTGGCAATGGCTGCAGCCAGAGATCCACACCAAGGAGCAGATGATGGAGCAGCTGGTGCTGGAGCAATTTCTGAACACCTTGCCAGAGAAGGTTCAGATATGGGTGAGGTCAAAACAGCCCAAGAGCAGCAAAGAAGCAGGAGACCTGGTGGCAGACTTGATCCAAGCATGTGAGAAGGAAGGTGAGAGGAGGGACTTTTTAAACATTTGCTGTATGCCTGGCGTGTAAGAGGGAGCTAAATAAAAATTTGTTACATGAATGAATGAATGCATTTTATAATTTCTAGTCTAATCTGCCTAATCTTAGGTGAAATGAAAGAAACTTGAGGTTTGGCTTTTGCTCTTAACACTATTTTCTGAGAGTATGCCTTCTCTCTGCTTTGTCCCCCACCCTTCCACATTTTATTTTGAGCCTAAACTTTTGTGTCAACACAAAACAATACACAGTCAAAAAAAAAAAAAAGAGGGCATGCATTGTGGGAGATATGAGGCCTGAAATTTAAATTCTGTCAAAATTTGACTGGTCTTTTAGAAACTCAAAGTTACTAGATAGGAACCAAGGGCATTTCAATGCTGATAGAAGAAAGCCATTCGCTCCTAGTAGCCCTTTGAATGAAATTGATCCTAAAAACAAAGCATTGTCTGTATGTGTATAAATAGACAAGGAGAGAAAGGCAAGGAAACAAGACTGAGATGTGGACCAGTGGGAGGGGCTGATTACATGGAAAAATATAAACAAGTAAACTTGAAATAAACATGAGGGTCATGTATGGCTGAATGCTGATGTATCGATTATGGTTAGTCCAGTTCTGTGCACCTGCATTCCTTACCAGAGACGGCGATGGCCCCCACCCCAGTACTCTCACCTGGAAACACCATGGACGGGGGAGCCTGGTTGTCTGCAGTCCATGGGGTCGCGAAGAGTCGGAGACACGACTGAGCGACTTCACTTTTCACTTTCATACATTGGAGAAGGAAATGACAACCCACTCCATTGTTCTTGCCTGGAGAATCCCAGGGACGGGGGAGCCTGGTGGGCTGCCATGTGTGGGGTCGCACAGAGTCAGACACGACTGAAGCAACTTAGCCGCAGCAGCAGCAGCATTCATTAAAATAATTTTGAAGATGCTAATAGTAAACATGTTGGACACTTAAAATGTACTAGATTCTAAATATTTTATGATAGTGCTTGACTTCTCTTAGTAGTTCTTGAAATAGGTATTACCCTCCTTCCACAAATGAGAAGACAGAGGCACTGGGAGGTTGAATAACTTACCTGTGAAAGTGTTAGTCGTTCAGTCGTGTCTGACTTTTTGACCCAGTCGACTGTAGCCTGCCAGGCTCCTCGCCAGTGGAATTCTCCATGCAAAAAGACTGGAGTGGGTTGTCATTTCTTTCTCCAAGGGATTATGTCTGAGCCGCCAGGGAAGCCCAACTTGCTTGTGGTCCACAATTACTAATAGTAATTGGCAGTCAGGATTCAGACCTGCGCGGCTGGCTCCAGTCTGTCCTCTTATTAATCATGGCTATTATACTGCCTCCAGTGGACATAAAACATATTGTCCCACAGAATTTTTAAACTTGGTCAAAGGCACAACCTTTGATGGAGCTGGAATTCAAGGGAAGGGAAAGAGCTTGCTAGGGTATAAGAAAGAAACTATAGAATAGGGAAAGGTACTCTTGGAAAGAGACCAAAAGCAATGAAGGACTTCAGGTTTTGTAAGGGAAGGTGGTGGTTGTCTTCTAGATCCCTGAGTGAAAAAGATGTAATAAGAGTTGTTGGTTTTTATTTTTAAATGCCTGCTTTGTGCTTCACATATGTAATGTTTAATCCTTACAGGAGCCCATAGGATTAGAGATATTATCATAATTTTCATGTTACAGTTGAGAAACTAAGGTTCCCTGGTGACTAAATGGACGGTGAAGCTAGGACCATTGATACAAACAAAGAGGCAATTTTTGCTTTATTTGGAAGGCACTAAAAATCAATGGAAGCATTTAGAGGTTGAAGATAACCATACCTCTTTTCTGGAATTGCCACACTGAGCTGGGAGAAATCATTTTTTTGGTCTTTCTCTTGTCATAGGAAGTGCTGCTTCTGCCCCTGGCAGGTGAGGGATTGGTAGGCTGCTCTGTGTCTGTGGGTACTGCCAGACTGGACTCAACTCTGTGGTCATTCCTTCTCCCTTCTAGGTTTCTCTGCTCAGAACTCTGTCCTTACAGAAAAGAGAAACACCGAAGAGCACCAGAAGAAGGACACAAAGCTGTCTGACAGTAAGCCATTTGTTAGATCTCAGGTGAGTCAGGTTTTCTTCTGACTTAGTTCTCCAGTGTGAGGAGCTCCCCTTTCTGGTTTCTAGAGATCCCTATCTAATTAAACTTCCTCATTTCTTTAAAGTCTTTATATAAACTTTACCTAACTGAGCCTTTCCCTGGCTTCTGTATCAGAATTTTCTTCTGACTCTTTGTATTTGCTTTCCTGCTGTTTCTCACACTTAATGCCACTTCTAACATACCATATCTTTAATGTTTTCTCTCTTTTCCTGTCTCTTGAATTAATTTTTCATTATTATTCCATTTTATCTCTAGGTTTGACTTAGTCAAAGCAACCCTCATGTGATTTGTACTATTATTATGCTCCTTTTTATATATGAAATAACTGTTGTGAATTTTTTAAAATTTGCTCCTTAATGTTCTTGTTAAATCATGTTTTGAAACCTAGAAGAAGCTAACATGCTGCACTTCCATTAGAAAAAAATGCATGGGTGTGGGAAGGCATTTGACAGTTAGGAAAACAAAGTGTTTAAAACTGCTCCTTGAGGGAGAGAGAAGGGGAGAGGGGTTGAGAAACATTGCTCTAGATGATCTGTTCCTGAGAATAGCCTGCTGTCCCTACAGTGTTCGTGTCAAGGACCCCAAGTGAAGATGCCCGCAGAGACTACTGAGGTAATAAAAAAGAATTTGTAAGTGGGTGGATTATGACAAACTGGGGGGCACCTGCCCCATCTGAGGGGCAGCTGTGACTCAGCTTCAGCTGATGGTGTCATGTGAGAATGTGGACCCAGATCTCTAGATCTTCTGATTTTTTAAAGAGAAGTCAAAAAATCCAACTAATAATATGAATTATACCAATATTTTGGTGTTGGCAACTAACAGATTTTGAAGAAAGAATAAAAAAACACATGTGAGCCCAATAAATCCCTCTATAGAAGCTGGGCAGTCAGTACCTGCTCTCTAGTTCATTGATCTGCATAATGTTTCCATGAAAACACAAAAGATGTATATTAGTAAAATGGGTATCATATATAGTCTTCCAATACCTGCTTTTTACATTCACCCTTCTATTACCAAGAATGTTGCATATAATTGTAATTAATTAGTTCATATTACTGGATTATTGTTCCATGGTGTGAGTATATGTGTGTTAGTCGCTCAGTGATCATGGCATCTGGTCCCATAACTTCATGGCAGATAGAAACAGGGGCTGACTTTATTTGGGGGGGGCTTCAAAATCACGGCATATGGTGATTGCAGCCATGAAATTAAAAGACACTTACTCCTTGGAAGGAAAGTTATGACCAACCTGAACAGCATATTAAAATGCAGAGACATTACTTAGGCAACAAAGGTCCATCTAGTCAACGCTGTGGTTTTTCCAGTAGTCATGAATGGATGTGAGAGTTGGACTGTGAAGAAAGCCGAGCACTGAAGAATTGATACTTTTGCATTATGGTGTTGGAGAAGACTCTTGAGAGTCCCTTGAACCCGGGTCTCCTGCATTGCAGGCAGATTCTTTACCATCTGAGCCACCAGGGGAGCCCCAATATCATAATACATTTATCTCTTCTACCATAAATGAATGTTTGTGTCTTTCCTAGATTTTGGAGGTTATAAGACAGTACACATGAGCAGATATACCTAGGAACAGGTATATTTCTGGACCCAAAGTTGTTTACCAGTTTACATTTCCCTGGTGGCTCAGACAGTAAAGCATCTCCCTGCAGTGGTGAAGACCTGGGTTCATTCCCTGGATCGAGAAGATCCCCTGGAGAAGGAAATGGCAACCGACTCCAGTACTCTTGTCTGGAAAATTCCATGGACAGAGGAGCCTGGTAGGCCACAGTCTGTGGGATGGCAAAGAGTCAGACACAACTGAGCAACTTCACTTTTAGCATCTTTTAAGAGGTCTTAAAAGTCCACATTCTAAGATTTTCCTTGGTGGCTCAGTCAGTAAAGAATCTGCCTGCAGTGAAGGGAGATGGAGTTTCAACCCTTGGTCAGAAAGATCCCTTGGAAAAGAAATGGGAACCTGCTCTCTAGTATTCTTGCCTTGGAAATCCTATGGACAAAAGAGCTTGGCTACAGTGGATGGGTCTCAGAAGAGGCACGACCGAGCAACCACACCACCACCACCAAGAGTCCACGTTCTGGACAGTGTTTGGTATTGTTAGGCTTCTTAACTTTTGTCAGTTGAATGGGTAGAGAGTCATACTTTGTCATTTTGAAGTGCATTTTTTGTTACAATAAGATCAGCTATCTCTTCATGTTTATGAGCTGTTTGTGTTTTATGGATGAGTCGCTGAGGCTTAACCTATCCCCACTCAGAGAGCTTGTAAGAGAGAACCAGAACTTAAACCCAGCTGTCTCTTTTTCCTGAGATTGAGATAGACTGCTCAGTTTTTATTTGCATTTTTCTCTCTTTATAAAGGATCTTAAAAGGATCTTTCTCCTCCAGCACAAATCTCTAGAAATTAGCAGCAGGAGCTATCTTAGAAATGTTCCCACTTCTCTCAGACTTCAAGACAAAAGAAAGATACATTTCTTTTTTCTCTTTTTTATGTTTTTAATTATGAAGGTATGATAACACACTTATCATGTCTTGGAGAGTCCAGAACAAAGTTACATATAGTTCCACTATGTGGTGGTTGGTGTGTTAGTCGCTAAGTTGTGTCCAGTTCTTGTGACCGTGCGGACTGTAGCCTGCCAGGATACTCTGTCCATGGGATTCTCCAGGCAAGAATACTGGAGTGGGTTGCTATTTTTCTTCTCCAGAGGTCTTTCCAACCCAGGAATCAAACCCGAGTCTCCTGCATTGCAAGCAGATTCTTTACCAACTGAGCTATGAGGGAGCTATGAGGGAAGTTCCACTATAAATTACAATTGTTTTTAAGTAGATGAATTAAGATTTTTTAGTTGGACTTTCAATATCAAACTCAAAATTAATAGAATGAATAAAAGTAGCATATAGTAGATCTGAAAAGCACTATGAACCAATTCAACATAATTCAGATTTACATAGTTTTCACACAATAAGAGAATCCAAATTCTATTCAAGTTCCCATAGACTATAAACTAGGAGATGCCGGAACATATCCAGGGACATAGACAAAGTGCAAAAATTTCTGAAGATATTGAAATCATATACAGTCTGTTCTCTTACCACTGTGGAATTATGTTAGAAATTAATCCCAAAAGCTACTGGAAAATAACCCACATATTTCTAACTGCAGTGTGACATTTCCCAAGAGAGATCTTGGACTTAGCCATTGAAAGCCTCTATAAAGTTAGAAGACTGAAAAAAATGTGATTGCAGAGAAGAAAACATGTTAATGAGAAAGACTTAAAGGAAAGACACACTCACGGTCCCTGAAACCTTTGATGAGAGTCTTTCTGCTGGTCCGAATGTCTGCTTCGTGGTCAGTCCCCTCTATCAGGCAGCTCTCCCCCTCTTTGAGATAATTCCAGACCTCAGTCATTTAGGAGTATGTCTGGTGTTTCAGGAGTTGGTGACTTTTGAGGATGTGGCTGTGGACTTCAGTCCAGAGGAATTACCCTACCTCAGTGCTACTCAGAGGAACCTCTACCGGGAGGTGATGCTGGAAAATTACAGGAACCTGGTCTCCCTCGGTAAGCTGTGATGACCCAGATTGCTTCCGGACATTGGCATATGTCCCTAGTGGCAGAATCTTTGGAAACAGGCTTTGTTTTTCTTGTGTATAAATTTGCACTTTCCCTATTATCTCAGAGTCTTTAGAAACCAGGCTGGGAGTTCCTGAGGGTACAGGACAGAACCCCCAAGTTATAAGCCTCCTTCTTCAACAGGGTACCAGTTCCCCAAACCTGACATCATCTCACAGCTGGAAGAGGAGGAGCCGCATGCTAGGGAGGAAGGCGAGAGTACAGCTACACGTGGAGGTGAGCAGTGAGTCAGGGGTCCGGGGCGGCAACCCTGCTCAGCGAGCAGACGCTGGGAGCTGTTCCCCAAAGCCCCCTCAGCTCAGGGAGAAGGCCGGCAGGTCCTGTCACCTCAGGGGCCTGCCTGGCCTCGCCACATCGCGCTCACTCAGTACTTCTTCTCTCTCCTCTCCGAAGCTCATCTCTTCCTCTCCTGCTCAGCTCCAGGGAGGCCAGTTTCCCTGTCCTCTAGTGTTCAAGCCCCTGCGTTCATTTGTGCCTTTCCCCTGGCCACTGGAAATCAGAGGTCTTTCCTCTTACTGACAAGCCTTGGTGTGATACCTTGGTGTGATACCGCTGCTCTTTCCAGCCCCACTCAGGGAGTTGACTATAAAGCACAAACTTTTGATCAGGTTCTTAACCACTCTCAAGAAAATCCAAACTTCTAGCAAAACATTTAAATCTGTCCCAGTCTGGCCTAAAAGTCACATCCAGCTTCATCTCTCATAGATACTCCCAGTAGAACCCTGTACCGCTCCCCAGGACTGTGTGCTTTGATAGTTCAGTGTCTGCTCAGAATAAGCTTGCAGCCCACTTCACTGCTTGCTGAGCCCTAATGCCTTCCGCTCCTTGACCTTTTTCTGTTCCCAAATGAAACTAATTTGCCAAACTCTCCTTTTGTATGTTTATAGCCTAATTAGAGTCTTTACACAGACTTATGAACATCCAGTTGGATAATGCTTTGCTCAAAATTGGCATTTAATAAATGTTTAATTGAATGGGTAAAATGAGAGATTGGGAGCCAAGAAAAGAGTTGGAATTCTCTTGCTTTATTCTGAGTGAGAGGTTGTTGACCAGTATACTCCAGTGTTTCCCCAGTATTCCTACAGAATTACGATAATAGGGGTTCTTTAAAAAAAAAAAGAAAAAAGTGTTCCCTAACAAGGTTAGTTAGAGAAATGCTACCTCTTATATTTCCCCTCTTTGAGATCTGAGACGCTGGTTAAGGGATCTGAAGAGTACTACAAGAGTGAAAGCTGACTTGCATCATACAGTATCTCCAGCTTGACCTGACAGCAGAATCGTTTTATGGCCACGGTTATGTTAGTTCCTCCAAACAGCAGTGATGTCCCAAGTGTGGTCTGGGAGTTGCAGCCAAGCCCCAGTCCCCCTCTCTGTGGTTCCCCTCTCATCCTTCTGTCAGTGCCTCTGGCATCTTTGTCAGCGTTCAGTCCTCCTAGGTGGCCTTTTCTGCTTCACCTTCACCGTCCTTGTCTTTGGCATCCTTCTCCCACGCTCTCCTTAGGTTCCAAGAAAACTCTCAAACCTTTGTACTAACTATTCTGTAATTTTTGATCTCTTTCATTTCTACTATAATGTTTTTCTCTGAGTAAAAATAGTAGAGAACCTTTTACATTTCTTTTAGATTGGGAGGAACAATCTGAAACCAAAGATCTAACTCCAGAGCAAAGCCTGCCTGTAGAAAAATCATCCTTGGGGGCAGGAATAGAGGATGTGAAGTCAGGTGACTCCTGGTGTGCCCACACAGGAGAGTCTTCTGCTGATGAGCCACTGGAATCGCAACAGGTCAAGCCAGAGGAAGTTTTGAGTCCCACAGAAATGACTGACCCCAAGGCTGTTGCTCAGGAAGGAAGCCACGAGGGTGATCGACTAGAGAAAAGCTCAGAACTTAACAAGCCACCGGAGAGTCTTCTAGGAAAGGATCCCCAGGAGCGCACTACTCCTGGAGTCTGCACCAGGTCCCAGCTGGCCCACAACTTGTTTTTCCTCCAAGAGAACAAACACTACAGATGTCAATTTTGTGAAAGAAACTTCAGTACCCGACCAGGCCGGGAGAAACACCAGCAGATCCACACGGGGAAGAAGCCCTTTGTATGTAAGCAGTGTGGGAAAGCCTTCTACCTCATGCCACATCTCAGCAGACATCAGAAGATTCACTCAGAGAGGAAGTCCATGACCCAGCATTTAGATGTCTGCAGCCGCCTGGGAACTCAGAGTCAGGACCCCTATGAGTGTTTCCAGTGTGGCAAAGCTTTCATCCAGGCTGCGCATCTTTTCCAGCATCTCAAAGCCCACCAAGCAGCAAGAGCCCTGCCACTTGAGTTGCCCCGAAACAAGATGTATTTGATTCGATATAAGCGGCAGCACGACTACATTGGAGAAAGAGCCTGTCAGTGTTGCGACTGTGGCAAAAGCTTCCGTCACAGTTCATACCTCATCCAGCACTACAGGATTCACGCTCAGGAGAGGCCTTACCAGTGCCGGCTGTGTGGGAAGTGTTTCAGCCAGCCCTCCTACCTCACTCAACATTACCAACTCCATTCTCGAGAGAAGCCCCTTGAGTGCCACAGCTGTTGAGAAACCTGCAGCAGAACGTTGTCAGCATCTTAGGCTTTCTCCTGGAGAGAGACGCTCCACTGCTCTGAGTGTGAGAAGGCCTCCCACCAGCCCTCCCACCCACCTTGTTAACAGCTTGAAAACGCGTCATGGTGGAGTCAGACAACAGCAAGCGGTTGCAAGGGGATGGGACAGTCTCTCTGCAGACGGACAGTCAGCACGTGTGTCAGTCACTGAAGCAGGAAACCTTACAGAGTGTTTTTGTTGCATGGGAAGCCAACAGATTTTGCCCTTTTCTGGTGGCGTCCATAGAATGGAGAACCTCAACTTTGACATCCTGACAAAAGATCTGTGACTGGCAGGTGGGCTCCAGACAGGAACTCTGTCGCCTGAATTTTTGTAGAAGTGTTCACATACAGTCTTTACCACATGGCACGTATCAGCAGAGGGCATCGTAAAAAGGTTTTTGAGGTGTACCTATAGTGATAAGTCCACAAAGCTGAAGGAATTGGTAATGTGTTTACATTGTAGTTCGTAATTTTGAGAACATTGCCATATGTATTATTTAATAATCTTTTAAGGAATGCTGCACTGCACCTAGTTTGAGGATATTTATTTCATATTTACAGATAGAGCAAACTTGAAACTCCAAGTTGTCATTTGATGTGACCTGGGTTGTAAGTGATGGGGCGAGAACTGAACCCCAGCTTGGTTTGGTTCGATTGTTTGGTTTTTGAGAGTCCATAAGATACTTATTTTAAATCTTGATGCCCAACCCAGGTTTGTTTTATTCCTGCCACTGACTGAAGCCACCTTCCTTTTTAGTAATTTCAGTGTTATTTCTTGTTAAATCAGATGGGGACACTTGTAGTATTAGGGGATCAAAAAGATTTTCAAAGTGAAGTTCTGATAGCCATTTCTCTTACAATTTAGCATTAGATGAATTTTGGGGACACTGAACAAGGAAGTATATTTTTGCTAAACACTTTAATTGGTCTTGTAGATTGTAAATCTGCTACGATAAAGTAGAATTTTGTGTAGTTTTATATTTGAGGGTTTGGGGTTTTGTATTTTTGAAAAATGGAGTATTTGAAAACTGTTTTTGTTCTTGGACTCTGGCATCATCAGCACAGCCAGCTTCACCTCAAGTCCTATTTCTATGCTGGGCATACTTCACTCAAAAGTATGAGCCACGAATTGTGCTAAAAATCTCTTTCATACCATACTGTTCCAATGTAAAGGTTTTGCATCACCAACTTGAGTGATGGTCAGATGCAAAGACACATGGGAACTAGGTGGACCGGGTGTCTCAGAATCTGAGTCCTTGCCTGGCAGGGTGGGTTGTGTCTGTCGTTATTCACTGCCTCGCTTTTTCTCATCCTGCCATTTCTGATCTATGATGTGTGGCTCCAAAGTCATGAAATTAAAAACAAGCGTGACTCATTAGGACCTGCGCCACCCACATGAGCGCTTGATCCACATGAGTGCTCACTACACAGCCCCTCCAACTTGCTCCCCAAGTTCCTGACAAAACAGCCCTCACTGAGTGGCCCTGTTTGCTCCCACGGACCCCCTCCCCCACCCAACATGTATTTGTTTCTGATCCTGCCACCACTACCTCAAGGAACATAATGTCAGTATGGCTTATTGCTATACTTTATTTCTTTCTCTTTGTAATTCATAAATATGTCTCAGGAGAAACTTTGAGGAGAGCTTCCAGTTTCTCCTCAAACTTTTACCTACTGAATTCTAGCATCTAGCAAGTGGATTTTACCTACAGCCATTTTTACTCTATCATATTATAATGGTGAATTTTTAAATTTTCTTCATCCCTTCTACATTCAGTAATTAGAATTCTGTGAGGAAAAGTTGCTTCCCTATATTTTTATTTAGTAATTTATTTATATCAGCATGGATTTGTGGCATGGGCTGTAATTCAGCATGACCATTACTTATTTTAGAATTGGTCCAGCTCTGGCCACTGGGAGCCCTTTCGAGTTGGTTCCTGTGCCTTTTCAACAAGACCCCATCCTTTTCTGAACAGCTGTGACTTCCTTAATCCCGTTCAACTCCAGGAAAGCCCGGCCATTTCTTTACGATGACCTCTACCCCCACTACCTTGTAAAGTCGGCTTCTTTCCCCAGGATCATAGCTTTGCTCACACCCTTTATCAGTCTGCCATTTCATTTCTTCCTTCACCATTTTTGCTAAAGCTACATACTACCTCAGTTATTATTTGTTTAACACACTCGCTTTCAATGGTGTCATTTCTGTTTTTTAAACTTCAGTATATCTACCTAAAAAGGAAAATTTTAAACAAAGCGTCTTACCCAGACCATAATCAGATTTTCCTAGTCATTTCCGAGATGTCCTTTTATAGCTGACTTGTTTGAATCTGGATCCAGATGTGCTCCATTGATTTCATTTGATTGTCTGATTTCAGGTTTCTCTAAATCTAAAGCAATCTCTTCTCACTTTTTCTTAATGCCTTGCGTGACCCCAAGAATAATGTAGAAATATATCTCCCCCTTCTCCACCCAATTCCTAATATAGCTAACAGTTTTTATATTCCTTATATTAAGGCTAAACTTTTTGAATTTAGAAGCACCCAGCTTTTAATTTATCTTTAATTTCTACAAATACATGACATAAAGTTAGCCATCTCAAACATTTTCAAGTGTACAGTAGCATTAAGTAGAGTCACGTTATTGTGCAGTGGATACTCAGGACTTTTTCATCTTGAAAAACTCAAATTCTGTACCCATGTAGCAATAACTCCCCATCTCCCGCTCCCTCCAGCCATGGCGACCATCATTCTAGCTCTTTTTTTTTTTTTTAAAGCATTGTGTGATTATGCAAGTAGTACTGGGAGAAACTAGGTCAGTTGTCCTGTGGAACGTCCTCCCTTCTGAATGCGTCTGTGTGCTTCCTCTGGTATCCTTAACTTGTCCCTCTCTCTGTATTTTCTGTAAATAGAAGTTAGCGTTAAACTCTGGAGAATTTAATTTGGTTCATCTTCAGCTTCTTTGGCAAGAATCCCTCGTAGGTGGTTTTGTATCACATCCCGTCAAGCTTTTTGCCCTTCCCAGAGGTCTAGGCTCTTGAAGGCATTCTCCAAGCCACTGCACAACATTCACAGGCAGGGAGGTTTCAGAGTTTTCACCACCCGTGGACTCTTCATGATCCAGCTGCATGTTAGTGCTTCACCACCTTTTCTGGACTTTTCTTTATGTGCCTCCCTCCATTACTCCATCCTGGTCTTTAGATATTTGGATTAAGAGGGGATTGAGACGACCTGCGGTGGGCTGTTTGCCGAGGGCCCTGGGCCAAGGCTTCTTACGAGGCCTCATCTAGAAGGCCAGGGAGCATCCGACTTGACTCTCGCGATGCTTCCTTCATACCGCAGATGGCAGGCGACAGCGTGGATGGCTAACTCTGCCGCTGTCCCAGGCCTGGTTGGAATTCTCGGAATGCACGGGCCGCCGCCACGCCCCACAGGCGGCGCTCGCGCTGCGGGGGGTGCACCGCAGCGTCGTCGGGCACCCTGCTGCTGCTCTCGCTGCCCTGCTAGCCGGCCCCCAGGGACACTGCACTTCTCCCGGGCTGTTCCCGACCAGCCCTCACACCTCCGACAGTTGGGCACTGCTCTTACACTCAGGTTGTTTTTTTTAAAATTTAGAAACACTCATGTTTTAAGCTTTCTTTGTTTATGCAAATAATACATACCCATTGGAGACGATTAAAAAATACTATCGTCCTTGAGGTTTGGGTTTTTTTTTTTAATATTTGTATTTCCCTGTTTTAGGTATACTTGCTAATATACACTGTCAAGACGTTTTTTCCTGTGTATAGGTTTATATAGATTTTAAAATAAACTACGTATTGTTTTAAAGATTGTTTTTCTTCTAATATATCATGAACATCTTTCCACATTGCTAAATATATCCCCCAGTTTCATCTTTCAGGACTGCCTGATACTTGGATGCATAGATGTGGCCTAGTTTATTTCACTAGACTTCTAGGGTTGAAAACTGGGGTTACTGTTCTTTATCTCTTTTTTTTATTCCATTGCAAACCTTTAAAAAATTTGTTTTTATTTAGTTATAATTAACATACTGTATTATATGACGATGGGGGCATAGACCGGAAAGGTGCAGGAGGTTAAGAAGTACAAACTTCAGCTATAAAATAAGTCACAGGCATGGAATGTACAAATAGGGAATGGACTCAGTAGTGTTGTGACAGCTCTGTGTGGCGGCAGATGGTAACTGGGCTTGTTGTGGTAACTGTATTGTGACGTATAAGAGCGCTCAGTCCCGGTGTTGTGCACCCGACATTCGTCTCTCAGCGTGTGCACTGCTCCCCTATCTCCTGAGTCTTGGCGTCTCCATCAGGAACGTGCTCGAATGTCTTTGCGGGTGGTTGTGCTCCCCAAGGAGAAGCTCCCAGCAATGAACTTTCTGGGCCAAAAGTCATATGGATCTTGAAGGCTCTGGAAGCACTCCTGGCCTTCTCTCCTCAAGATCTAGAAGATTTTTAGATTTCTTTTTTTTTTTTTCTCTTGAGAGCAACTGAACTGCTCAGCTCTCCCCTGCACTGACTCTGCATGAAGAATTTGCACTCTTAACCCCCTTAGGGAGTAAAAGGCCTGATGTCAGGCCTGGTAAGATCCACAGATGAAGTAGCTTGTTCACACCCTCATTTTACCAGTTGTGTTAGGTTTACTTTCCTCATTAAATGGTATTAAGCATCTTAAGATTTCAGAAGCACAGCAGCTAATAAACTCCCCCCAGGGTGCTCTCATCAGAGCACACAGCTAGGACCATGCTTGTGTTCACTGGCGGAGGAGCCCTTGGCAGGGCAGGGAGAGCGTGGGCTTTGGAGCCAGGCTGACCTGAAGCCAGAGCCAGCCCCCTCCTCAGAAGCTGATTAACCTCACCTCCTTAGGAAATGCAGTAACAGTGCCTCTCCTTGGAGCTCTTGGAAGGCCTGGAGGCTCTGTACAACAGAGCCTAGCAGTGTCTGGTACATAGTAGGCACTCAGGGAGTGTTCACTGTACTTTAAAGTTTTTTTCTTTGAGTAAACATTTTTCATATAATTACAGATTTGAAGTTCTCTTTTTCTCACTAATTTGTAATGACAGGTTAAAAATGACAGTGATATAAAGGTTCAATTAACAGATCATAAAGCATTGTATTTGTAGTTGCTTTCTTAAGACAGATTTCCAAAAAGTGGTATTACTAGATGAGACAGGAAAAACATTTCTGTGGCTCTCAAAAGATGGTGCAGAATTTGTTTCCCGAGGGGGCAGCCGCCAGCTAAGGGCGGGGCTGGAGGGGTGGGCAGCAGTGTATATAGCTCATCAGTCACGCTGGCCTGCAGCCTTTCTCAGCATAGCGCTCCAGACAGACTGAGCAGTTCATATTTGCAAAGAAATGTCCTTGCCACGCCTGGTATAAATAAGCATTTGAGCAACTTTGCCAGCATTGGATATTTATTACTTAAACCAACAAAATGTTTGCCTGTTTGGTAAGCCAAAAAAGTGATTCTTGCTAACTCATGAATTCCCTCCCGCCCGTGTATGCTTTTAAACTTCTCTGTGTATAGTCTCGGCCTTTTGCCCTTTTCACTATTGTGTCTTTATGTTTTTTTTTTTACTGATTTGCACGAACTGGTTTTCCTTTTTTTAAAGTATGCATTTCTGAAGGATTCCTGTTGTTCATTTGAGGGCAGTACTTGACCCATTAAAAACAATTTCAGTTTTACGAAAAGGTAGATCTCATCTCTCCCCCACCCCCGAATCCAAAACACCATAAACACCGTTAACATAGTCATCTTGGTTTCTCATAATTTTTTTTTTGGCTGCATATACTGCATGCAGGACCTTAGTTTCCCAAACAGGGATTGAGCCTGAGCCCTCTGTGTTGGGAGGCGAAGGTCTTAACCACTGGACAGCCAGGGAAGGCCTCTGTTTTCTTATAATTTAAAAATAATGACCAGACTGCAGCGGTGCTCGCCCCCAGGGAGTAGAGGGGAGGCAGTCCGGTGCCGTGGTAGCTCTGCTCTAGCTCAGCGACTCACACGTGTGGCCGTGTTGCCGGTTTCAGGTGTCCATGGTTTCGTTTGGCTGTGATCGCCCCTTGTGTGCATGGCACACCTTCCCTGTGTAGCTGTGTGCCACGCACCCTGCTCTGTCGCCCTGCTCAGCCGTTTTCACCTTGCTCATAGCTGCACAGCCTGCCCAGAGATTGATCTGCGTGGCCCTCTCTCTGTTCAAATGTTTAATTTACTTCTGGTTTTCCACAGTTGTAAAGAATACTGTGATAAACATTTTGGTCCTTAAAATATTTTCCTCAACTTAGGATTCTTTAAGATTTCGCCAAAGGGGAGTTCCTGAATCAGAAGGGGAATAATTGTATTGGAAGAGGAATACTTGTTTAAGGTTCCTGATACACATCTAAGTTTTCTTTAGAAAACATATCGGTTTGCACTGCCACCGTTAACTCATGATGGTGTTTTCCACACGTTCTTGCAAGCACTATGTACTGAGAGTACTTTTCGCCTTTGCTAATTTAACAAGGGAAAGGACATCTAATTTTAATTGTATTTATTTAGTTTTTAAGGACACTGAATATTTTCGTCTGAGCTGCTTAAGCAATTTTATTTCTCTTTGCATTCATTGTCTTTGTGGCTTTAATATCTTCCAATCGATTTGAGCAGTCTCTTTATATAATAAGGATATTATCTGTCTTCATTCTGGCCATAAACATTTTCTCCAGTTTGTCTGGATAATTTTTTTTCACAAGGTTTCAATTTTTATATAGCTCAATTCTTCTGATTTCTAAACCTACAAAATCTAACCTTCTCTAAACGTTAATGTTTTATTCTGCAGTTTTTATTAGTTACAAAATGTACTTTAACTATTATTGAATTTACTGTGAATGTATTATGGGAAAATAAAAATGGTCTCCCATTAACTGCCCCGACATCAATTTTAGTAAATGACACATCGAGTCATAATATGTTATTTTATAATACAGTTCTATATCTGTATCATCCAAATTGTTTGTTTTGTCACCCTTTATATATCCTAGATCTATATTTTTAACTTGTATATAGCTTTCTATCATTGTACCTTTGAAAAGTACATTTATGTGTATGTGTATTTATATGAGAAAGATATGATTGTTACTCTTCTGGATAAAAAATTTGTTTACTAATTAAAAACAGCTTTTTGATGATTATTGAAGTGAACTTACAAATCAGGAAGAACTGACATTGTTACATTTGTTAGCATCCAGGAATATGATGTTCTTTTATATATTCAAGCGTTCTTATCAACTGGTAAAGCTTTGTGGGTTTTTGTTTTTCTTCTAAGTTTTCCTTAGTGATTTCCACACACTGCTGCAGTTGTAGGCTTCATGTTTAGGCCTTTTCTTCTTTGCTATAACTCCCCCAGAGCCAGCATCCCAGGAATGGGGCTCCTATTCCTAGTGTCGCCCCACTGCACGCACTCAAGCTAGCCAAACCTCGCTTCCAGAAGCAGGTGGGGGCCACAGATTCTCCGGAGGAAAACACGTACACAGCTTATAAATGCCACCCCCATACCCCGGCCCAGCCTCAGTTTTGAATATCCTCACTCTGGGTCCAGGGCTGGGACCCAGGCCGTCTGATACTGCGGTCTCCTCCAGGGGGACCCCGAAAGAGGGAAGACGCACAGGACCCACTGCTGTGGTACCAGGCCCTCTGCAGCCTTTCAGATCAGAGGCTGCTTTGGGCCGCTTGGCCGAAGGTCTCGTCGTTGGTTTTCTTGGGCTTTGGTGTTTCTTGTGGGGTGGGGCAGGGTTGGCCACACCACGTGACCTAGGGGATCTTAGTTCCCCACCACCTGGAGAAGCCAGCCGGAGCTCCGGAGCGTGGCGCCTCACGGGGAAGCACGTCTCCTGCTTGCTTTTAGTGTCGTCCTATTATAGAATGCAAATCAAAAATTTCCAGTTTTAAGCCACACTTAAAAAAAGCCAACCCAGTTCACGCCAAAATTCCAGGCCTTCCTATCTGGAACTTCCCCTTAGGTCCTTTGCCTGGAAAAAAGGACCGTCACCCTCTTCAGACTGCAGGTCTTAAGGTAACAGCTCAAATAAAAGTCATGGGCCGTCGCTTAATACAAGGAGATCCAGATACTGCAGGAGGAGAAGGGGGTGACAAAGGGTGAGGTGGTCGAATGTCATCATTGACTGAATGGACATGAGTTTGAGCAAACTCTGGGAGATAGTGAAGGGCAGGGAAGCCTGGCTTGCTCCAGTCCACGGAGTCGTAACAGATAAAAGGACAAACTCACGGAACCGCCTGAGGGCACTGTGATGCCGAAGGGGCCCAGAGGGCCCGTGCTTGGTACTGAGCGCCAATCCAAAGGCAACTCCAGGTGAGCTCAGTTGGGCTGTTCCAATATCCTGCTGTCCATGCAGAGCAGTGCCAGTGAAAACCATAGTAGTCTATAATGAGAGAAGAGTCGTGTTTACTTACAATAGAAAAGAGGCTTGATTTTTATAAGCCAAACTGAGGGCCAACCTGAAAGTCATCTTCCCAGATTATTCTGAGAAGCTGCCCCAGGTTTTCAGCAGTTTTATACATTGTCAGAATAAAGGCCGTCAGAAGGCTGAGTGCTGAGGAAGTGATGTTTTGTGTTGCTGGAGAAGACTCGTGAGAGTCCCTTGGTCTGCAAAGAGATCCGACCAGTCCATCCTAAAGGAAAGCAACCCTCAGTATGCATTGGAAGGACTGAAGCTGAAACTCTAATACTCTGGCCACCTGATGTGAAGAACCGACTCTCTGGAAGAGACCCTGATGCTGGGAAAGACTGAAGGTGGGAGGAGAAGGGGATGACAGAGGAGGAGATGGTTGGATGGCATCACTGACTTGATGGACGTGAGTTTAGGCAAACTCCAGGAGGTGGTGGACACGGGAGCATCGTGCGCTGCAGTCCATGACATCACAGTGAGTCAGACACAGCCGCTGCAAAGCAACAGAACAAAAGCGTCAGACAAGTCTGGGGGTTACATTTCTCCAGTATTGAGAGAGACCAGCACAGACGTTTCGAGTCAGTGTGGACTTGGCACCTGGGAAGGGGGTCTTGCTGTCCAAGAAGGATGCCCTGGCGGCCCAGGAAGAGGGTCTTCAGTCTTTATTTCTAACATGGACGTCATTTCTGGTCGAGGTGCCTTTTTCCTGAATAATTGAAGCAGATGCACAATGCATATGCATTAGGCCAAAAAGATGCTATTTTAGTTAGCATGGAATTCCGGTAAACCCATGTATGAGCTGGAATGGCTTCCCTAGATCTAAATACGCGAACACTTCTTTTTTTCAACAGCCACAAGGAAAATGAGAGGCCTGTGAGGCTGAGTTTCTGGCTCCCTCCCCTGTCCTGGGGCTTCCCATGTGGCCCAATGGTAAAGAATCTACCTGCCAATGCAAGAGACACCGGTTCGATCCCTGGGTCGGGAAGATCCCCTGGAGGAGGAAGTGGCAACCCACTCCAGTCTTACTTGGAGAATCCCATGGACAGAGGAGTCTGGTGGCTATAGCCCTCGAGGTCTCAAAAAGTCAGAGTCCACTGAGCATGCCCCCACCACACACAGGAAGGAAACTGAAATCAAGCATCCTCTGTAACATATAGACAGGACTGAATTAAAGATCATTATGGCTAGGCTCCTCAAAAACAAACAAAAACAGACAGACAGACAGACGAAACCACACAGGCATGATTTGTCTTCCCTGGAGGTCTGAAAATCTAATATCTGCAGGGACTGGGCAAACACATCCAGTGAATTATTAGTGCATTAGTGAATCCAGCCGATTGATAGAAGAGGGGGCTCTGGAGAAACGAAATCTGTTGGAAGGAGGCGGCCGCTCCAAGCTCTTGCCAACTGGTGGTGGACCAAGCATCTCCAGGTTCTCTGATACTTTTCAAGAGACCCTGAATTTCAGGTGGTGGTTGTTTCAACTTCTTGACTAGGCAGTTAATTCAAATATAAAGGGCTTCCCAGGTGGTGCTCACGGTGAAGAACCTGCCTGCCCATGCAAGTTAGCAACCAAACAACAGCGTAGACAGTAAGTGGCAGTGTGGGGGTCAAACCAGCTGACTATCCCATTTAACCACAGGTTCTGATCATTCTGCCACCCCCAGTCACCCCGTATGAGGTGCAAGCCACTCAGAAACTTGGAGCAGCCTGGCCCACCTAGCTGGGGCTCCTGACGGCTCCCTCCTGGGCACCAGGTAAGGCCAAGCTGCTTCCGGAAACAGAGCTGGGGTGGTGGAAGGCCAGTTCTTCCCAGTGGATGAGGGGATGGAGAGGCAAGACGAATCCTGGGGTGGAGCTGGAGTTGCAAGCTGCGGGCACGGAAAGCAGGGGCTGGGCCAGCTTTGTGGACTTCTGTTGGCGTGTGCTCTGGGCATGGCACCTCCGGTTGCCTGTTTCCCACTTGTCTTGGGAATTCGTCCAGCGTCACCTCTGGGGACTTCCTGCCCCACAGTGGATGAGAACAAGGCTCTCTGATATCTAGGGCATTGGTCATGCCTCCTGGTTGTAAACCTTTCTAGAACGTTCTGGTAATATCAAAAGCCATGCTAGTTAATGTTATTGAGCATTATCAACACTGGTTATCAACAATAATTTTTCTGCAATGTGGATTTTCTTTTTGCTTATTGTGCTTTGGAGATGTTCCCATCAAATAAATATGGATCACACGAAAACACATCTTTCTTTTTGTCTGCTGCAGAGCACCCCGTACTACGAATGAAAACTCGGTGTGGCCATCGCTATGTTGGTGGGCTCTTAGGTTGTTTTCAACACTTTTTTTTTTGCCAAGATGAGAAACTCCGCTGCTAGGATTCTTGTACTTTTCTCAGACATCTTATATTTTTCAGAAAATCTTTTTTTTTAATTTTTAAAAACTTTTTGTTTTATATTGGCATATAGTCAAAGGACAGCGTTGTGACAGTTAGGTGAACAGCGAAGGGACTCAGTGATGAATACATACATGTATCTGTTTTCCTCCAAAAGTCTGCACCATGCAGGCTGACACCTAACGCTGAGCAGAATTCCCTGTGCTACGCGGTAGGTCCTCGCTGGTTATCCACTTTAAATGTGGTCGCGTGTCCATCCCAAATCCCCATCTACCACCCCCCACACCCAGTAACCATACGTCTGTTCTCTAAGTCTGCGAGTCTCTTTCTGCTTCGCAGGTAACTTCATCTGCATCATTTCTTTTTAGATTCCACATACAAGGGATGTCAGAGGATGATTCCCTTTCTTTGTCCGACTCGCCTCGCTCAGGGTGATCATCTCTGGGTCCGCCCACGTGGCTGCAGGCGCCACTATTACATTCTCTAACGGCTGAGCCGTATGCCATTGTGTGTGCGCCCCGCATCTTCTTTACCCCTTCCTGTCGGGGGACGTTTGGGCTGCTTCCGTGTCCCGGCTGTTGTCACAAGTGCTGCGGTGAACGCTGGGGTGTGGTGTCCTTTGGACCATGTTTTTCTCCAGATGTGTGCCCAGGAGTGGGATTGCAGGGTCATCTTAAAACTTTTAAAGTAATTTTCTTCATGAAGGTTTCTAAGGTCTCACCAAACACACAAAAATATAATTGTGAGAGCTGATGGAGGTGTTAACTGACCTGACTGTTATCGCTTTGTCATATGTATGTATGTGGCTGACAGACCTGTGTCATGTATGTACCACATCACTACATGGTCTGCCTTTAACTTACATGACGGTACATGTCGACCATATTGCAGGGTCTAGACATCTATCTGTCTGTCTCTCTATATATGGGAGTTTGTGGGAAGCTCCGTTACAACAGAAGAGCTTTGTCCCCTTTGTCCGAGGCTCCGCGATGCTGGGTGCCATCCTGAAATGAATGTCTCTGATTTCAGTCTGCTTCCTGCAGCAGGATCTTTGCCAACAAAGCACCTGTGAAGCACAGCTGCTCACGCACACATTCTCACGTACAAGTGGAGAGTGGGGTGTTTCTCTTTTGAAAACCAGCTTTCTCAGCTTTAAAAAACATGTTTAACTCCCCTATCAAAGTATTAGATAATTCAGCTATAAAAAGGCACACCTTTCAGTCGGTTATAATGAGGTGGATGAACCTAGAGCCTTATACAGATTGAAGTAAGTCAGAAAGAGAAAAACAAATATCGTGTGTTAATGTGTGTGTGTATGTATATGGGTCGGGCTCACCTGGTTCAGGCGGCGGAGTCTGCCTGCAATGCAGGGAGCCCGGGTTCCATCCCTGGGTCAGGAAGATCCCCTGGACCAAGAGGATGGCTACCTGCTTTGGTATTCTTGCGTGGAAAATCCCATGGATGGAGGAACCTGGGATCCACGGGGTCACAAAGTGTCAGACGTGACTGAGCGACTAGCACTGGCTCACCTGAGGCGGGGGCATCTTTGGTCATATGTAGGTGTATATGGAATCTAGAAAGATGGTACTGATGAATCTATTTGCAGGGCAACAAAGCAAACACAGACATAGCGGACAGACCTGTGGACACAGTGGGGAAAGGAGAGGGGAGGACGGTTTGAGAGAGTAGCACTGAAACTTGTACATTGTCAGAAGTAAAATAGACAGCCCGTGAGAATTAGCCATATGAAGCAGGGAGCTCAGAGGCGTGGGATGGGGTGGGACGTGTGTGTGTGTCTGACTCATGTTGATGTGTGGCAGAAACCAACATTGTGAAGCAATTACTCTCCAAGTAAAAATTTTAAGAATATTCAATTAGATAGAGGGGACCTTACGACATCTGTTAGAAACGCAAGTGGAAAGCCCAGGTCAGAGGGGGCTACATGGCATCGGGAGTTAAGAGGGGAGGTCCTGCTTGAGGTATACATTTGGGGGAGCTGTCAACATCTGAATGTCAGGGAAAGCCATGGGTCTGGGTGTTTTCACTCAGGAATCATGTCTATTAAAGAGCACACACCTTCAGCATTGCTGTTTGTGCTGAGTATTAAGTTCGGCGTCTACAGAGAGGTGATGTCACTTGGTTAAGAACACACAATAGAGGCTGATTCCAACGGACCACAACCAAACTCCCTCTGCAAATCCTGGTCTCCAGTGAGACTGCACTCACCTGCTAACACAAGTTGTAAATTCCATCAGCCCCAAGTCAATTCAGCTCATCATAACCACCCATTGTTTCACTGCTAGGAAAAGCCTCACTACGTTGAAACCCGTGGGTCCCCAAGGATGAGAACTCTGCTCACAAGCCCAGCGCTCGGAGAGATCCCTCCACCCAGCCATGCAGGGCCGTGTCTACAGCAGGAAGAGCCAGATGGGACTGGAGTAATTGGCCTCCGTCTCACCTCGATGGCCCCTGGGACCAGGGCCTCTGAGCTCGTTAGGAACAGGCGAGCGGAGCAGGGCCTGGGAGTTGCGGAGGAACTTTTTGATTTGTTGAGCTCGTTAGCAGAGAAGCTGAGGCCCCGGCAGGCACTTCTTCCCCAGGGGCAGCGGCTCCGTCTTTGTGTGAGAAAACACATCTCAAGAGTTCACAGACAGGAAGAGATTCCCTCCCACGTGGCCCAGTGCAGCGGCTTTTTAATCAGAGATATTTAGTCTTTACAAGAAGTAATTTCCTTTGTAAAATGGACCCACGGGTGAAGATGGAGCCTTGACTGTCTGATTCCCTCTTTGCATGTTTCACCACACACCTGATAAAAACTTGTTGAATGACAGTGACTGAAATGCAGAACTTATTTCTTTGAACTTGTTTTACGGCACAAACTCATTTATTTCTATAATATCATAGAAATATTTTGCAATATCTGCGCAGATACAGTTTTCAGTATTTCATGACGAATTACATTATTACAAGTATCTACGTGTATTGGTTCGGTGTGGAACCTTCACGTATAATTGTTTGCAGTTCTATCTTGTATTAGAGGATAGCTCACTAACAACGCTGCAGGAATTTCAGGCGGACAGCGAAGGGAATCGGCTATACGTGTACTGTTCCCATTCTCCCCAAGCTCCCCTCCCACCCAGGCTCCCACACAACCCTGGGCAGAGCTCCCTGTGCTGCACAGCAGGTCCTTGCTGGTTCTCCGTTTTGAACACAGCCCTGCGTGCATGTCCCTCCCAAGCTCCCTAGCTGTCCCCTCACATCCTTCACCCCTGGGAACCAGAAGTTTGCCCTCTGAGTCGGAGAGTCTGCTTCTGTTTTGTCATTTGGTTTCTGTTTTGTCATTTGGTTTCTGGACTGGTCTTACTTGTTCCTTTGCTGGAGCAGTTCTCAGAGACAGGTGTCTCTGCTCCGCAGAGAACTTGGCAATGTCTAGAGACGTTCTTTGTTGCCACAGCTGGAAAGAGGGGCTGCTCCTGGCATCTGACGGGCAGAGACCCGGGCAGCTACGCAACCTCCCGCAGCGCACAGGGCAGCCCGGCCACTGCAGAGCGTGACCCCACTGAGAACGTCAACGTGCTGAGGCTGAGAAACGCTCGCCTGCTCGTCGACACTCACCTCCCTCCACCAGGGAGCAAGGTCCAGGGTCTTCGGCTGACTTCTTCGGTGATGCAAGTAGAACCTCGTCTGAGAGAGCAGAGGCGCCCCTGACACGTACTGGGTGGAATGACTGATAACAACCTCTACCCACTGGCTCCACGGCTCACGCTTGCTTCTCCGCCTTTCAGACATTCACTGAGCATTTGCTCACAGCAGGCCCTGGCATGCACTGGGCGTCTCTGATGAGCTCGCCCTGGCCCCTGCCTGGAAGAGGTGCTCTTTCCAGTGGAAAGACCTGACGACCACCCGCCACACACGAGCTCTTTATTTGTAGCAAGTGGCGTATCTCCTTTGAGAGAAGTGGAACTGGAGATAAAAAGGCACGGCATCCTGTGTCTCCAGGCATGACCTACCAAATACACAGTATTATTGCCAAAAACATACAACCCACATCTAATAAAACTGATGAAAAAAATAGACTAAATTCTTTAAAAAAAAAAACTAAGTGTTGCAATCTCGTTGTTGTACAGTAGAAAACCAACACATTATAAAGCAATTACCCTTCACCGAAAAGTAAATTTTATATACAAGCAGCTCCTGCAGCTCAATTCCAGAAAATAAATGACCCAATTGAAAAGTGGTCCAAAGAACTAAACAGACGTTTCTCCAAAGAAGACATACAGATGGCTAACAAACACATGAAAAGATGCTCAACATCACTCATTATCAGAGAAATGCAAATGAAAACCACAATGAGGTACCAGCTCATGTCAATCAGAATGGCTGCCATCCAAAAGTCTACAAGCAATAAATGCCGGAGAGGATATGGAGAAAAGGGAACCCTCTTACACTGTTGGTGGGGATGCAAACTAGTACAGCCACTATGGAGAACAGTGTGGAGATTCCTTAAAAAACTAGAAATAGACCTGCCATATGACCCAGCAATCCCACTGCTGGGCGTACACACCAAGGAAACCAGAATTGAAAGAGACACGTGTACCCCAGTGTTCATCGCCACGTTGTTTACAATAGCCAGGACATGGAAGCAACCTAGAAGTCCATCAACAGACGAATGGATAAGAAAGCTGTGGTACATATACACAATGGAATATTACTCAGCCATTAAAAAGAGTACATTTGAATCAGTTCTAATGAGGTGGACGAAACTGGAGCCTATTATACAGAGTGAAGTAAGCCAGAAGGAAAAACAACAATACAGTATACTAACACATATATATGGAATTTAGAAAGATGGTAAAGATAACCCTGTATGCGAGACAGCAAAAGAGACACAGATGTATAGAACAGACTTTTGGACTCTGTGGGAGAAGGCGAGGGTGGGATAATTCGAGAGAATAGCATTGAAACATGAATATTACCATATGTGAAACAGATCATGAGGCCAGGTTCTGTGCATGAGACAGGGTGCTCAGGGCCGGTGCACTGGGATGACCCAGAGGGATGGGATGGGGAGGGAGGTGGGGGGCAGGGTCAGGATGGGGATCACAGGTATACTCATGGCTGATTCATGTCAATGTATGGCAAAAACCACTACAAAATTGTAAAGTAATTAGCCTCCAATTAAAATAAATAAATTTTAAAAATAAATAAAAAATAAATTTTAATGTTATGCACCAACCTGGATGGGGAGGGGGTTTGGGGGAGAATGGTTACATGTACATGAATGGCTGAGTCCCTTCACTGTTCACCCAAAACTATCACAACACTGTTAATCACCTATACCCCAATACAAAATAAAGTTTAAAGTCTGAAAAAATATATTTATATTAAAAAAAATTTCTGTATTCGTGCAGCCAACAATCTATAAAACTACCTAGTAAGTTAAAAAAAATTACAAAACAGAAGCCATGCTAGATTAAAAGAAACTAAATTAGCATGACAATTGAATGCAACGTGGATCATTGATCCTGTTCTGGGTGTTGAATTTTTAAAAATAGGTACAAAAACATTATGGGAACAACAAAAGACATTTCAATATGATATTAAAATAATTCCGTATTAGATGGTTGAACTGTGTAAATGTTAAGAAAGGAGTGTCGTTATGAAAGAGAGACGCCTGCTGACGTATTTAAGAGTGAAGAGTCATGATACCTGCCACGAAGTTTCAGTTGGCTGAAGGAAAGGGGACTGTGCATGAAAGGAGTTTCTCAGTCATGGTGCTCGTGACGTTTGGACCTGGACGACTCTTGTCGCAGGGACCGTCTGTGCATCGCAGGATGTCCAGCTGCATCCCTTGATGCGGGTCACACACTCCCCAACTGGTGAAAATAAAAGCCGTTTCTTAGCGTCAGATCACTTTTCATTTTCATGCATTGGAGAAGGGAATGGCAACCCACTCCAGTGTTCTTGCCTGGAGAGTCCCAGGGACGGTGGAGCCTGGTGGGCTGCCGTCCAGGGCGTTGCCCAGAGTCGGACACGACTGAAGCGACTTAGCAGCAGCCACAGCTATAAAAGCAGATAAGGAAAATGGGGGAAAGTGCTGACAACTGGCAAACTGGTGAGAGGTGGACAGGCGTTTGTTGAACAATTCTTGCGATGCTGTTGCAAGTTCAAAATTTTTAAAAAACCGAAGCAGACGTTAAAGTAAGTCTTGACTGAGGGTCAGTCACTGATATTGGTTACCGTCCTGAGGCAGATCTTTCCTACAACGCTCCCGTTCGATCATGACGCTCTTCCGCTCTGCTCTGCCTTAGGGACGACACTTAAACGTCGAGTCAGGCCTTCCAGGCCCTCACTGCCGGGTCCTGTTTATCACCCACTTCAGCCCGTATCTTCCTTTCTGAAATTCTTCTGCTCCTCTCTGGCAAATTATCATTTAAGACCCAATCCAACTGTGATATCCTCTGAAGAACGATACGCAAGTTTCCCAGGATGGATCATTAATGGAACCTTCTCCACGCCACCAGTCCACCCCTCCCTGCTATACGGTAGAGGCTCGTCTTCCCGCTCCTGGGGGCTCCGCATACAGACTTCTCTTCTGCTGTTCACGACTCTGTTCTGAAGAGGGTGACAGAGGATGAGGTGGTTGGATGGCATCATTGACTCAATGGATATGAGTTTGAGCAAACTCTGGGAGACGGTGAGGGACAGGGGAGCCTGGCGTCCTGCAATCCGTGGGGTCACAGTCAGACACAACTGAGCGACTGTGCAACAGCCCCAAGTTCCAACAAAAAACCTGGGGTCCTCAGGTTGCCTGCCCACAAGGAACTGAATTTCTACCAACTGTTTCACCTTCCCCAGGGGCTGGTAGTTGTGCGTTGTCTTTTAGAGCTCAGGCTTGGGAAACAACGCCAGTGACCCCACATTTTCTGGCTTTCACAAGTCGTCATTACAAGAACTAAACTGGCATACATATGGCATATAAAGGGCTTCCCAGGTGGTACTAGCAGCAAAGAGCCCGCCTGCCAATGCAGGAGACATAAGAGATGCGAGTTTGATCCCTGGGTCGGGAAGATCCCCAGGAGGAGGGCATGGCAACTCACTCCAGCATTTTTTTATCTTACTGAGAAGATATACCTTTTTCCTGGCTACCTTGGGTCTTTGCTGCTGTGCGGGGAATTCTCTCCAGCTGTGGTGTGCAGGCCCCTCTTTGCAGTGGCCTCCCCTGCTGTGGAGCAAAGAGTCCGGGCACACGGGTTCAGCAGGTGTGGCTCCAGGGTCCTGGAGGAGCCCGGTGGGCTACCGTCCATAGGGTCGCAGAGAGGCGGACACGACTGAAGAGATGGGGCAGGCGTGCAGGCGTGGCCCGTAAAACGTGCCCACATACAAACAGTCTAAGTTCTGACGAATGTAGTTTATCCACTCACCTACCGTTGCTGCTGTTCTGAATCTTTGTCATTCTAACAGGTGTGTACCTTGTTTCAATATGTATTTCCCTAAGGCATATGATGTGGAGGCTATTTCCAAATGCTTGTTTGGCATCTGTATGTCTTTGGTGAGGTGTCTCTTAAGTTCTTTTGCCTAGTTTTAAAGTTGGGTGATTGTTTTTCTTAGGGTTGAGTGTGAAGCACTCTTTATGTATTTGGGATAGCAGTCCTGTATCAGAGGTGTCTTTTGAGGTATTCCCTCTCAGTCTGTGATTTTTCTTATTCTAAGACTCAGGCCATTTAAAAAAAAATTATTTGTTTGGCTGTGACAGGTCTTAGTTGCAGCATTCGAGATCTTTAGTTCTCTGACCACGAACCAAACCCGGGCCCTCTGCATGGAAAGTGAGTCCTCACAGCCCCTGGGCTGCCAGGGAGTCCCCCACTGACACCACTTTTAACCACACCTGACGTCCTGGGGCTGAATGCGTTCTCACGGAGGCGAGGAAGTGCTCTGTGTGGGTAAGACGTCCCGCCGCGGCACCCTGTCCTCCTTTGGCCCAGGGTGGCGATGCCTTGTTCCTTCCTGTGCCTCAAGGATGCAAAGTGTCTGCATCCAATTCATCGGAAACGTTCCTGAAGAGAGTCATTCAGTCTTGGGGTCCTTGGAATTGCCTCCATTCTGTGTTGTCTGAGATACAATAATTTGGTTTTTCCATAGATTCTACCAGGTGCGTCATAGACTTCCAATAGGTTCAACACTTTTGCTGAAGTTAGATTAAGCAATTTACCAATTCCATCAACAGCTCTTTACCTAGTGCCTACTATGTGCGAGACATCATTCTCAGCACTGGGGATACAGTAGTGAACAACATAAACCAAAGCCCCGTCCTCACGGAGCTTATTACACTACAGTGGAAAAGGCAGACAATAAACAGGTGGCATGAGGTACAGGGCATGTTCAACGGTGTTCAGTGCAATGGAGGATGTGGTTGGCTTCAGGCATAGCTGAATCCAGCAGCTGCAACAATACTAGACTCTAAAACCTGGCAAGGGGATACGGAATGCCTGGGTGTTTTGCCTGTCTGTCAGCCATGAAATTAAAAGATGCTTGCTCCTTGGAAGAAAAGCTGTGACAAACCTAGACAGTGTATTGAAAAACAAAGATATCACTTTGCCAACAGAAGTCTGATAGTCAAAGCCGTGGTTTTTCCAGTAGTCATGTACAGATGTGAGAACTAGACCATAAAGAAGGCTGAGTACTGATGAATTGATGCTTTTGAAGTGTGCTGCTGGAGAAGACTCTTGAGTGTCCCTCGGACTGCAAGGAGATCCAAGCAGTCAATCCTAAAGGAGATCAGTCCTGGGTGTTCATTGGAAGGACTGGTGCTGAAGCTGAAACTCCAATACTTTGGCCACCTGATGTGAAGAGCCAGCTCACTGGAAAAGACTCTGATGCTGGGAAAGGTTGAGGGCAGGAGGAGAAGGGGCAGCAGAGGATGAGATGGTTGGATGGCATCACCGACTCAATGGACAGGAGGCTGAGCAAACTCCAGGAAGTAGTGAAGGAGGGGAGCCTGGCGTGCTGCGGTCCTTGGGGTTGCAAACAGTCAGTTAGTGACCAAACAGCAACAGCAAGAACCACAGGCTGGAGAAAGGCCTAGAGTCCAAAGGACATGGGGCAACCCAGGAGACCTGACTCCTTATGCCGAGTGGCAAAGGGCCGAAGGAGCTGAGTCCTGATGGCTTCCAAACAGAAAACAATGGTGAGGCTGAGAGTGCTGGGGTGAGACAAAAATGGGGGAGGGCTTGGAAGGGGTCTGTAGATGTTAGGGCCCCTCAAGACTGCTGCCAGCTGACATGTGGAGGCCTGGGCCTCCTTCGCTCCTGACAGAGTCGATTTCTGCTGCTTACAACCAGAGACTTCAAACACACACACGCACACACACACGCACACACATGTACTCACACACACGCACACACACATGCACAGACGCACGCACGCACACACGCATGCACACACATGCATGCACACACGCACATACATGTACTCACACACATGCACACGCACGCACGCACACACATGCACATACACGTGCTCACTCACAGAGACACACACATGCACACACACACACACATACACATGCACACACAGAGACACACACGCACTCACATGCACGCACACACACACTCACACGCACACACAGAAACACCCACGCACTCACGCGCATGCACACACGCACTCACACGCATGCATACACACAAGCATACACACGTGGACATGCATACACACAAGCATACACACGTGGACATGCATACACACGTGGACACACACACACTCACACCTACACTGTGCCAGGTCCTGCAGACACTGAGCACACAGAGACAAATCACACAGACCAGGCCCAGAAACCCCCAGCCTGTAGGGGCGGCTAGGCAGGAAGCAGTCCCTGTGGTTACAGGGCACCCCTGGGCACCCCAGGCGGTGCACTGGTAAAGGATCCGCCTACAGTGCAGGAGACTCGGGTTCCATCCCTGGGCTGGGAAGATCCCCTGGAGGAGGGCATGGCCATCCACCCAGTATTCTTGCCTGGAGAATCCCAGGGACAGAGGAGCTGAATGGGCTGCAGTCCATGGGGTCTCAGAGAGTCGAACACGACTGAGCGACTAACACTTTCACTTCACCATCAGGGAAGGTAAGTTTTTATTTTTTCAGTTCAGTTCAGTCGCTCAGTTGTGTCTGACTCTTTGTGACCCCACGGACTGCAGCACGCCAGGCCTCACTGTCCATCACCAGCTCCTGGAGTCCACCCAAACTCGTGTCCATTGAGATGGTGATGCCATCCAGCCATCTCATCCTCTGTTGTCCCCTTCTCCTCCTGCCCTCAATCTTTCCCAGCATCAGGGTCTTTTCCAATGAGTCAGCTCTTCACACAAGGTGCCCAAAGTATTGGAGTTTCAGGTTCAACATCAGTCCTTCCAATGAACACCCAGGATTTATTTCCTTTAGGATTTCCTTTAGGTTGGATCTCCTTGCAGTCCAAGGGACTCTCAAGAGTCTTCTCCAACACCACAGTCCAAAAGCATCAATTCTTTGGTGCTGAGCTTTCTTCACAGTCCAACTCTCACATCCATACATGACCACTGGAAAAACCACAGCTTTGACTAGATGGACCTTTGTTGACAAAGTAATGTCTCTGCTTTTCAATATGCTGTCTAGGTTGGTCATAACTTTCCTTCCAAAGAGTAAGCGTCTTTTAATTTCATGGCTGCAGTCACCATCAGCAGTGATTTTGGAGCCCAA
>ML661913.1:685453-740159 GCA_007570785.1 Antilocapra americana | reverse complement strand
TAGGTTGGATCTCCTTGCAGTCCAAGGGACTCTCAAGAGTCTTCTCCAACACCACAGTCCAAAAGCATCAATTCTTTGGTGCTGAGCTTTCTTCACAGTCCAACTCTCACATCCATACATGACCACTGGAAAAACCACAGCTTTGACTAGATGGACCTTTGTTGACAAAGTAATGTCTCTGCTTTTCAATATGCTGTCTAGGTTGGTCATAACTTTCCTTCCAAAGAGTAAGTGTCTTTTAATTTCATGGCTGCAGTCACCATCAGCAGTGATTTTGGAGCCCAAAAATAAAGTCAGCCACTGTTTCCACTGTTTCCCCATCTATTTGCCATGAAGTGATGGGACCAGATGCCATGATCTTAGTTTTCTGAATGTTGAGCTTTAAGCCAACTTTTTCACTCTCTTCTTTCCCTTTCATCAAGAGGCTCTTTAGTTCTTCTTCACTTTCTGCCATATGGGTTCATAAGATTCAAACTTCTTATAAAAAGAAAATATTGGAAACTCCCTGGCAGACCAGTGGTTAGGACATGGCACTCTCATTGCCTTGGGCCTGGGTTCAGTCCCTGGTCAGGGAGCTAAGATTTTGTAAGCTGTGGGCACAGCCCCCCAAAAAATATTTGCTTCGTAACTGGAAGAATTAAAAGCTTCAAGTATTTCTGATACTTCTCCAACCTTTTCATATTGGTAGAAAATTCATGCCAAGCCCTCAACTATTAAAGCACAAGGATATCCCCTAGGTCTTCCCAGGTGGTGCTAGTGTTAACCCACCTGCCAATGCAGCAGATGTAAGAGACACAGGTTTGATCCCTGGGTCGGGAAGATCCCGTAGAGGAGGGAAACGCACTCCAGCGTTCTTGTCTGGAGAATCCCATGGACAGAGGAGCCTGGCGGGCTACAGTCCCTAGGGTCGTAAGAGTTGGACACGACTTAGAGACTAAACCACTACCACCACCCATGTCACTGAACTGTATGCTTATAACCTGGCTAAAGTGGCTAATTTTGTTAGACATGTTTTGCCAGTTGAAATTCCGTTAAGAGAAGAAAAGGGATGATGGGGGTCAGTGATAAAAGAGGCTAGTGGCAGCTTTCCCAAATAATTCAGTCTCAAAAGGTGACTCAGATAACATCCGTGGTGCCCCAGTGGTTGAGAGCCTGTGCTTTCATTGCAGAGGGTGCAGGGTCAGCCCTAGTCAGGAAGCTAAGCTCCTGCACGCCGCGTAGTGTGGCCAGACCAACGCAAAGTGAACAAACCAAGAAGAGAAGACTCATAGTTCTGCAGGAGGAAAGGAAATAGGGGAGAGTATTCCAGGGGGATGGATGAGAATAAGCCAAGATACCAGGCCTGGGGAGGTGCCCAGGACTGTGGAAAGAGACTCAGCTACTTATGGGGACTTATGCAGGGTCGTAGCTTGGGCATGTATAATGTAAGCTAAAATATCATGATGAGAAATTCCAGGTTCGTACAGAAGACAAACAGGAGCATGCTTAAAGAACCCTACTGTGTGCCTGCCTCACACACAAAGTGTCTCTTGACTTGCACTGAGCGAAGGTAATCTTAGAAATCTTTCTCAACCTTTAATTCAGTTACGCCATTTTTTAAAAAATCTGCTCTAGTGCTTTTTAACTGTCAGTGTGTCAGTCATGTCTGACTCTTTGTGATGCCAAAGACTGTAGCCCTCTGCCATGGAATTCTCCAGACGAGAATACTGGAGTGGGCTGCCGTTTCCTTCTCCAGGGGATCCTCCCAACCCAGAAACTGAACGTGGTTCTCCTGCATTGGCAGGCAGCTTCTTTACCTTCTGAGCCACCACGAAAGCCAGAATTCTCCTGTAAGTCCCCACAACTAGCCGAGTCTCCTTCCTCTCCTCTTTGATGATTTCTGGTCCTCATCTAGATCCGTGTCCACCTCTACTACAGACCTTGGACAGAAGTGGAATCTGTTGGTTTTTGTGTTCCCAGCAAGCAGATCATGTTCTAGCACACAGTAGACCATCAATGACTGCGTACGGATGTGACCTAAAGATGGATTGCAAATCAGGGGTGGTTTTGCCTACTTATCTCAAGTCCAATTGAAATTTAGAGGAGAAAAAAAAACTTTCCTATCTGTTCTGTAATTCCACAGAGAGCAGGGAGGGAGGGGTCAGAGAGCCTCAGCTTTGGTTTAAGATGTTTTCCCTGCTGGTCGGCAGGACAAAGGCACCCTGACAGTGTCCAGACACACGCAGTTTGGAGGATGTGGTGGGTTATGGTGTGCGGGGGGTCTGCTGGAAACTCCCACTCAGGACCAAGGTCAGCTCCCCCCACGTTGGCATGAGTTCAAGGAGATGCCCTTGTCTTCTGACTTCTGAACCCTCTGGCCCCTTCCTGAAAATTCTGTCGCCAAGTGGATGCTCTGGCCATCTCGTCACTGACCAGAGACATCAAGAAGGAAGGAGACTTAAC
This sequence comes from Antilocapra americana, assembly GCA_007570785.1. Classification (NCBI taxonomy): domain Eukaryota; kingdom Metazoa; phylum Chordata; class Mammalia; order Artiodactyla; family Antilocapridae; genus Antilocapra; species Antilocapra americana. The sequence goes on along the minus strand of ML661913.1, from coordinate 737,717 downwards.
TGAATCCATTCTGATAGACTCAGCTTACTCGGGATTTTCAGGTAAGGATACTGGGTATTTCATCTGCTGGGGAACAAAGTGAAGGAAATGTAAAGGTGGTGAGACAGGAAATGGTAACTACAGACAACTACTCTGTGTCAGGGGCTTTGCTGAGTGACTGCCGTGCTTTATCGCCACAAATTCTCTAAATAATCCTATGATACACTCACAGAGAAGAGTTAAAGAGACTCTGGGTGAGGGTGAAAGAGGAGAGTGGAAAAGCTGGCTTAAAGCTCAACATTCAGAAAACTAAGATCATGGCATCTGGTCCCATCACTTCATTGCAAGTACAGGGGAGAAGTGGAAATGGTGGTAGACTATTTTCTTGGGCTCCAAAATCACTGTGGATTGGGATCACAGCCATGAAGTTAAAAGACGCTTGCTCCTTGGAAGGAAGTCTGTTAAAGAGCTTTTAAAGAGCAGAGACATCACTTTGCCAACAAAGGTCTGTCTAGTCAAAGCTATGGTTTTTCCAGTAGTCAGGTACAGATAAAAGATTTGGACCATAAAGAAGGTTGTGTGTGTTATTCAGTCGTGTGTGACTCTTTCTAACTCCATGGACTGTAGCCCACCAGCTCCTCTGTCCATGGGATTTTCCAGGCTAGAATACTACAGTGGGTATCCATTTCCTCCTCCAGAGGAATCTTCCCAACCCAGGGATTGAAACCGGGTCTCCTGCATTGCAGGTGGATCTTTACCATCTGAGCCACTGAGCGGGGAAGAATTGATGCTTTTGAACTGTGGTGTTGGAGAAGACTCTTGAGAGTCCCCTGGACTGCAAGGAGATTCAACCAGTCCATCCTAAAGAAGATCAGTCCTGGGTGTTCATTGGAAGGACTGATGCTGAAGCTGAATGTCCAGTACTTCAGCCACCTGATGTGAAGAGCCAGCTCACTGGAAAAGACTCTGATGCTGGGAAAGATTGAGGGTGGGAGGAGAAGGGGACGAGAGAGGATGAGATGGCTGGATGGCATCACTGACTCAATGGACATGAGTTTGAGCAAGCTCCGGGAGATAGTGGAGGACAGGGGAGCCTGGCGTGCTGCAGTCCATGGGGTCACAGAGACAGACGTAACTCAGCAACTGAACAATAACAATGACAGACTTATAAATCTGGCTCCTGTTTTATGAATGGAGAAACTGAAGGTCAGTAAAAGTGAGTGAAAATGCTTGATTTGATCCTAGTAAGCACAGAGAATTTGGAGTTGGACTTCAGGTCCACGTGATTCTGAGGCCTGAATTCTTTCTGTTGTACCAAGATGTCGCTCAGGCATGCTGGAAAAGGAACAGATGGGTTGGGAGCTGAGAATCGGGGCTAGAATCCCCACCAGGCGGAGAGCCTCCGATCCAAGCCTGGTCACAGCTCTGCGTCTGCTGGAGCTGCCCCTCCCCCCTGGGTTGCCCATCGCTGTGTCCACTTTCCAACTCTCAGAATTCTATGAACCCTGCAAGGCTCAGCTAAAACGGCAGCGGTTTCCCCCAGGCCTTCCTTGTGCAAACTGAGAGCCCTTCCTCAAACTGCTGCCCTCTCTCGCTGTGTGCGTGAGTGCTTCCTCTGTGAGAATGGGTTATGTGAATAAGCCAGGACTGAGACCCAGTTTGGAGGTCAGAACAAAGGACAGCCTCATGGTACAGGTCCAAGCACATGCGAGTCGTTTCACCCAGAGAAGCGGCAGGGTCTAGAGGAGTGACCTCTGGCTTCAGGGTCAGAGAGACCCAGGTGTGGCCCTGAGCAAGTCTCTCACCTCTGCAAGCTTTAGCTACTCGTCTGTGGAACGCAGTGCATAACACTTCACTCACAGAACGGTTGCAAACTGTGTCGATCAAACAACGTGTATCTGTTGAAATTGTTGATTAATAGTTACAATTATTATTCATTATTCTTTTTCATTCATTTATTCATTCAATTATTATTCATTAATAATAATTAATGAGAGATGATACCTATATTTGGATGGCATACTATTTGTTTAATTTATTTTTTTGGCCACATTGTATGCAGAATTTTAGCTCCCTGACCAGGGATCAAATCCACACCCCCTTGCAGTGGAAGCATGGATGGAAAGAAAGCCCCTGGCATACTGTTTAATATCAACAGATAACATGGGTTATGTGACCGTGTCAGAAACTTGGTACACAGCAACTCTGTGAGCACGCTATAAGCACCTTGCACACCAGGAAACTGAGGTTCTCCAAGAACCTGTGGCCTGTGTAAATCTCACAGCTATTCAGGCTTGGTTGTTCAGCCCCTAAGTTGTGTCCAGCTCTTTGCAACCCCATGGACACAGCTGTTTGGCGGAAGATTGAATGTTCAGATCCAGTCTATCTGACTTTTATTTAATAATGGAGATATTAGATCATCTGAGATGAAGCTAATTAGATGCATCTTCTTTTTTTCCCATGAAAGTCTATTGAGGATAGGACAGGTTAGGCTGCTTGCCCAAGTTTAGCCAATAAAGGATACTTAGGTAGAACACTGGGCTTCCCTGGTGGCTCAGTGGGAAAGAATCCGCCTGTAGTGCAGGAGACCTGGGTTCAAACCCTGGGTCGGGAAGATCCCCTGGAGAAAGGAATGGCCACCCACGCCAGGGTTCTGGGAAGTCCTACGGACAGAGGAGCCTGGCGGGTATAGTCCGTGGTCACAAAGAGTTGGACACGACTGAGCAACTGACACACATAGAGAACCCCTACTTGACAGACCACGTCTGCTTATCTCCACACCCACTCTAAGCCGGGCAGAGCACATGGTGATGCTCCCGAAATGGTCACCAAGGGAAATAAGCAGACAAGGCAGGAATCTGACTCAAGGTGTGTGTTCGTCCACCCTCACTATGTCAACTTCCTGCCAAATCAAGAACCCCTAGAAACTGAAGACAGCCACCAAGACCGAGGCCAGGCGCTCCCAGCCAACACCCCCAGCCTGGGCTTCCACACCTCCTGGAAAATGTGCTGCCCTTAAATCCATCCTTGGCCCATCACACCTTAAATAAGTGTGTACTGAGTACCTATAATGTACTGGGCAACATGCTCTTTTGCTAGGTCTACCCTGGAGGGTAGAGTTCTGAGTAAGATAGACCTAGCTCCTTCCCCCAGGCTTACAACCCAGTTGGAGAGACACTGAATAACTGAACAAACGTACGAGCAATTTAAAATGATAACAGTTGGTTTGTAATACACAGAAAATAAAGACACACGGTTTGATAGAGAATTTTTTAAGGAAGGCTTATCTGAAGACAAGACATTGAAAAATTATGCCAAAGATGTCTAGGAGCCCCAGAAATGGGAAAAGCAAGAGGGGGGAGAAAGTGTTCCAGACAAAAGGGATATGTAGGAATTCTGTAAGGCTGGCAGGCCCTTACCACAGTTGAGGAAATGGAAGCGTCCCTGTAGGGCTTTGATAGATGGAAGAGGAGGAACCACGACCTGAGTTAACCTGGGGAAACAGTAAGGCGGCTCCTTAAACACTAAACATAGAGCTACCGTGTGACCCAGCAATCCCACAACTCAGAATATACGTGCAGCCCGCAATGTTCACGGTGGCGCTGTTTGCAAAGGCGCTGCACGGAAGCAACCCAAGAGTCTGTTGACAGAGGACTGGATAGACGTGGCCCATATACACAAACGGAATAGTGCTCGGTCACAAAAAAGAAGGAACTGGGGTCGTTTGCAGAGACCGTTACTCGGAGTGAAGTAAGTCAGAAAGGGAGCAACAAGCGCCGCATATCAGCACGTGTGCGCGGAGTGTGGGTCAACGGTACAGACGGTCGCATCTGCAAAGCAGGAACAGAGGCGGGCGTAAAGGACAGACGTACGGGTGCCAAAGGGGGGTGTGGTGCGGTGCGGCGGGCGGAGCCGGGGACTGGGCCGACACCCGTGCACTGCTGAGACTGCGGGGAAAGCCGGTAAGGAAGGCGACCGGCCGCGGGCTCAGGCACCTCGGCTCAGCGCTCTGCGGCGACGAGCCTGGGAAGCGAGCCCACACGGGGGAGGATCCGCACGCGCGAGGCTGGCCCGCGTTGTACAGCAGAAACTCACAGCGCTGTAAGGCAAGTCTACTCCAATAAAAGTTAATTTTGAAAACGCCCTCTCCCCCGCCAAAAAAGAAAACCTGAAGCAACTGGCAAAGTTTGATGAGGAACATGAGGTTCATTCTAAGAATAATGGGGGAACGATTAAAAGCTTTCAGCAGAGGAGTGACCGTGTAGGACTGTGTTTTTCAGAGGCTCCGTTAGCTACTTCGTGGAGGGCTGTAGCAGCAAGACTGGAATCGGGGAGGCCAGAGAAGAGGGTGTCTCGTTTATTCAAGGGACATGATGGCTGGGGGCTGGGGTGAGGCAAGGTGTCCAGAGACAATCCGTGAACTACTTTGCAGTGTGTTTTGTGCTTAGATGGAGAGGGCCCTGGCGTTGGGCAACATGACGAGGGTCCAGGAGTTCGTCTTGCTGGGCTTGTCCACCAGCCCAGAAACAAGGCGAGTCCTGTTCGTCGTTTTCCTGACCCTCTACCTGCTGACCCTCCTGGAGAACGCCCTCATCGTCTTCCTCGTCTGCAGCCACGCCGAGCTCCACAAGCCCATGTACTTCTTCCTGGGCAACCTGAGCTGCCTGGAGGTGTGCTATGTGTCCGTGACCACGCCCAGCCTGCTCGTGGGGCTGCGCGCCGGCCCCTGCCACGTGCCCTTCACAGCCTGCATGACCCAGCTCTTCTTCTTCATCGTCCTCATCTGCACAGAGTGTGCCCTCCTGGCCTCCATGGCCTGTGACCGCTACGTGGCCATCTGCCGCCCACTGCACTACCCACTGCTCATGCGGCCCCAGGTCTGCCTGGGCTTGGCCGGGGCTTCCTGGCTCGGGGGGCTGCTGGTCTCGGTGGTCAAGACAGCGTGCGTTGCCAGCCTGTCCTACTGTGGCCCCAACGTCCTCAACCACTTCTTCTGTGACGTCTCCCCGCTGCTCAACCTGTCCTGCACCCACGTGGCCCTGACCGAGCTGGTGGACTTCCTCTCGGCCATCGGCATCCTCTGGGGCTCCCTCCTGGTAGCCACAGCCTCCTACGTGGCCATTGCCAGGGCTGTGCTCCGCATGCCACCCGCCGCCACCCGGCGCAAGGCTTTCTCCACCTGCGCCTCCCGCCTGCTGGTGGTGGGCATCTTCTACTCGGCCGCTCTCTTCATCTACGCCCGCCACAGCCGCATAGAGGCCATGGACCTCAACAAGCGGCTGTCGGTGGTCTACACGGCGGCCACGCCCATGTGCAATCCGGTCATCTACTGCCTGCGGAACAGGGAGGTCCAGGCGGCTTTCCGTAGAACTCTACGTGGGTCCTGAGGCTGATCAGCCAAGGGCATGGTGGGGAACTCAAGTTGGCAATTCTTGATATTCACACAGCATACACTTCACCCTTTGAAAATGTGTGATTCAGAGGCTGTTTAGAACATTCACAGCATTGTGCAACCAATACCATTATCTGATCCCAGGACATTTTCATCACCACCACAATGAACTGTCATACAGAGTGAAGTAAGTCAGAAAAAGAAAAACAAATGTTGTCTATTAATGCATACATATGGAATCTAGAAAAATGGTACAGAAGAACCTATTTCCAGAGGGGGAATAGAGATGCAGATGTAGAGAATGGACTTGTGGGCCCAGAGGGGCACAGGGGAGGGTGGGGTGGGATGAATGGAGAGAGTAGCTCTGGCATATATACGCTGTCCTGAGTGAAACGGATGGCTGGTGGGAATGTGCAGTACAGCAGAGGGGCTCGGATCAGTGCTCTGTCATGACCTGGTGGGGTGGGATGCGGGTGAGAGGTTCAAGAGGGAGCGGATATATGTAGACATGTGACTGATTCGCGCTGCTGTACAGCAGAAACTAACACAGCATTGTAAAGCAATGATATTCCAATTTTAAAAATAAATCTGCATGCACTAGAAGCCACTCCCAACCCCCTATGCCACCCCCAGCCCTAAGAGACCATCCATCTTTCTCTCTGTATGGATTTGCCCCATTAGACGTTTCACATATTTGAAATCAGATACCATGGGGGCTTTTCAATGTGGCTTCTCCCATTTAGCGTAATATTTTCAAGGTCTGTGCATTTTGCGGCGTGCTTCAGTACTTTGTTCCTTTGTATGGTTGTATAATATTCCATTATACCTAGTTTGCCCATTCCTCAGTTGAAAGACACTTGAGTTGTTTTCACTTTTTAGCTGTTAGGGATAGTGCTGCTGTAAACAGTTTTATACCACCCTTTCTGCAGAAACACATTTTCTTTTCTCTTGGGTATATGCCTAGGAGTGGAACTGCTGGGTTCTATACTAATGCTAGGGGCTTCCCAGGTGGTGCTAGTGGTAAAGAACCTGCTTGCCAATGCAGAAAACATAAAAGACATGGGTTCAATCCCTGGGTCAGGAAGATCCCCTGGAGGAGGAAATGGCAACCCACTCCAGCATTCTTGCCTGGGAAACCCCATGGACAGAGGAGCCTTGTGGGCTACAGTCTATAAGATCACAAAGATTCGGACACAAATGAAGCGACTTAGCATGCAGCACACATACTAAATGCTATATTTAAGTTTTTAAAGAACTGCCAAGCTCTTTCAAAGCAACTGATATTCTACTTTGTCAACAAAGGTCTGTCTAGTCAAGGCTATGGTTTTTCCAGTGGTCATGTATGGATGTGAGAGTTAGACTATAAAGAAAGCTGAGCGCAGAAGAATTGATGCCTTGGAACTGTGGTGTTGGAGAAGACTCTTGAGAATCCCTTGGACTGCAGGGAGATCCAACCAGTCCATCCTAAAGGACATCAGTCCTGGGTGTTCATTGGAAGGACTGATGTTGAAGCTGAAACTCCAATATTTTGGCCACCTAATGCGAAGAGCTGACTCATTTGAAAAGACCCTGATGCTGGGAAGGATTGAGGGCAGGAGGAGAAGGGGACGACAGAGGATGGAATGGTTGGATGGCATCACTGACTTGATGGACATGGGTTTGGGTGGACTCCGGGAGTTGGTGATGGACAGGGAGGCCTGGCATGCTGCAGTTCATGGGGTCGCAAAGAATCGGACACAACTGAGCAACTGAACTGAACTGAATATTTTACTTTCAAAATATATGTATGTCAGGGTAAGCAGGGCAATTACAAATGGCAATTTATAGATGAGATCATGCAAATGACCAATGAATCTAATGAATCTCCTTAATACTCAGGAAAAATTCTAGTTATGATGTTTTGCCATCACTATATCAGATCAGGAAAGATTCAAGAGACTGTTATACCTAAAGCTGAGCTGAGGTTGGGGTGTCCCTGGTGGATCAGATGGTAAAGAATCTGCCTACAGCGCAAGAGACCTGGGTTCTATCTCTGGGTCGGAAAGGTCCCCTGGAGAAGGGAATGGCAACCCAATCCAGTATTCTTACTTGAAGAATTCCATGAACAGAGGAACCTGGGGTCCATGCGGGGCTGCAAAGAGTCAGACACCACTGAGCAAATAACAGCTGAGATGGCTTTGAAACGCGGTAATTCTCTCTCACAGACTGTCTGTGGCGGCTGAAATTGCTGAAACTCTCTTGGAGAACAAACTGGTATTTGAATTTTGCCTACACTCTGACACAGAACCTCCACTTCTGCAGATTTCTCACAGGAAGATTAAAGCACTGATCTATAAAAATACACGTATGAGAATGGTTCCGGTAGCATTCCAGATTAAAGTCCCAGGGATTAAGCGATTCGGTCTAGGACTGGCCGCCCCCATGAACCCACCCAGGCAGAAAGAGCCTGGAGGGCAGAGGGCTGGAAACCTCGGCGAACAGAATCCAAGGCTCCCTCAAGATCTAGAGAGTGAAGATAAAAACGGTAACAGCCGTGTCAAAGTGCACGTGAATTCAAAATTTGATAAATATTAGCAAATCGTTTCCAGAAACACAGCCTCAATGTACACACCCACAGCAGTCTTGGGGGGTAACTTGCCCCCACACCCCGCCAACACTGCGTTTCCTCAGAGGATTTCCTTTCAATGTGCTGTGAGCTATTATGGTGGGAGCATCTTATTATTAATACGTTGGGTCTCATTGCTTTAGTAGAGGTGGAGCTGGAACATTTTTGCTTAGTTTATTGGCCATTCCTGTTGCCTTTTGGAGGGTGAACTGTCGGGCTTCCCTGGTAGCTCAGATGGTAAAGAATCCACCTGCGATGCGGGAGACTTGCATGTAATCCCTGGATTGGAAAGATCCCCCGGAGAAGGGAACAGCTACCCACTCCAGTATCCTGGCCTGGAGAATTCCATGGACAGAGGGATCTGGCAGGCTAGAATCCATGTCATTGCAAAGAGTCGGACACAGCCGAGCAACTTTCACTTCACTTTTTCATTGGGTTATTTGTCTGTGCACAAATAGTTTAGAATGGGTGACCTTGCCGGTTGACTTTTCAGATTTTTTTTTTTATTTCATGGCTGCACCAAGTCAGCTGCAGCATGTGGGATCTAGTCCCCTGATCAGGGCTTGAACCCACGCCCCCTACATTGGGAGCGTTGAGTCTTACCCGCTGGACCACCAGGGAAGGCCCTGTAATAGGTCAATTTCACCCATATCTTTCACTTTCTTCTCCAGGATAAATTCCCAAAGTAGCATTAATGAATGCAAGGCCATTCAGACTCTCGAGGCTTTCGGTTATTCGTTAGCAAACCGCCCTTCTACAACATACCGACATTAACTCTCACAAACCACACAGAACATGGTCCCTTCTCTTGAGGTACTGCCACCATGAATTCTTATTACTTAAAGTAAGAGTATGCTAGTATGATGGGTAGGGCATGCTACAGAAGGTCGTTCTTGGAACTCCTGTTTTCTCTTATAATGTACTTATTTTTTTCAATTATACAGGTAACCCTAGATAATTGCAAAATATTCAAATGTATAAAGTAGAAAATACAAGTCCCCTGAGGTCTCACACCTTAAAACATAGCTAATAATTCTTTGATATACATCTTTTCAGGTTCCTTTCTGATTTCCTCTAAGCCCCTGACTGTGTGCCCAGTCATGTCTGTCTCTTTTGCGACCCCATGGACTGTAGCCCGCCAGGCTCCTCTGTCCATGGAATTTCCCAGGCAAGAAAACTGGAGTGGGTTGCCAGTTCCTTCTGCAGGGCATCTTCCCAATCCAGGGATCAAACCCACATCTCCTGTGTCTTCTGCATTGGTAGGCAGGTTCTTTACCACTGAGGCCCTTGGAAAGACCTTTTTCTAGGCATTATTGTTTTGTTCAGTTGCTAAGTCGTATCTGACTCTTTGTGACCCCACAGACTGCAGCATGCCAGGCCTCCCTGTCCTTCATCAACTCCCAGAGTGTACTCAAACTCATGTCCTTCGAGTCGCTTATGCCATCCAACCACCTTATCCTCTGTCATCCCCTTCTGAGCTCCTGCCTTCAGTCTCTCCCAGCATCAGGGTCTTTTCCAATGAGCCAGTTCTTTGCTCAGGTAGCCAAAGTATTGGAGTTTCAGCTTCAGCATCAGTCCTTCCAATGAATAGGCAGGACTGATTTCTTTTAGGATGGACTGATTGGATCTCCTTGCAGTCCAAGGGACTCTCAAGAGTCTTCTCCAACATCACAATTCAAAAGCGTCGATTCTTCGGTGCTCAACTTTCTTTAGAGTCGAACTCTCTCATCCATACACGACTACTGGAAAAGACATAGCTTTGATTAGATAGACCTTTGTCGGCAAAGTAATGTCTCTGTTTTTTAATAAGCTGTCTAGGTTGGTCATAGCTTTCCTTCCAAGGAGCAAGCGTCTTTTAATTTCATGGCTGTAGTCACCATCTGTGATACAAGGCACAGGGAGGTTAAATAACTTGCCCCAGGATGTTCAGCTAGGAGGTAGTGGAATCAGGATTTGAACCTAGGTCCTACCCGAGGCAAGTGCGTGGACTCCTAACCACCAGGCGCCGCGGCAGCTTCGGAATCACCCAGTTAGCCCCGCGCTGCGAGGGTTAAAGACAACATCTCGTCAGCATCAGTCCCACCGTCGTCATGACAACCTTTATCAACGCCTGGACCCAGGCCCTGGGGAGGAGGGGGGACAGGAACGTGGTGATTTTTGAAGGTCGTGTCCCTTTTCTTACAAAGTTTGCGTTCGGGAAAACGTGCCCATTTCAAGAGTATTCCTTGCGCTTTCAGGAGCCCCCCTTTGCAAGCATTATTCCCGGGGAGAGGAGGTTGCTAACACTGCATCTCTTGGCCTAAGGGGCAGAGGACCCCAATCCAGCTTAGAGTGACTTCTTTGCCTCTCCTCCCCTAGCCCTTGACCTCAGAGCCTTCCACGGAAATCTTATGCTTCCTGTTTCTGGGGGAAAAGAAAACGGTTTAGTTTGAGAGGATTTTAGTCTTCTTTCTGTGGCGTCACAGCGCCCTCAAGTGCTCACTAAGGTTTGGCGCCACCTCGTTTGAGAAACGCGTGTGGGTGTGTCTCTGCAGGGGACTGAGAACAGACTGTTGACCCGGGTTTACGTTTGGCTGGTTTCCTTTTTTTTTTTTTTTTTTTAAGGCTTCTTGGGGTTTTTGTAACTAACCCTAGCGCTGACTTCGATCTTATCTCTGTTTCTCCCTGTGGTCTGCACACTCTCTCCCCACCCACCTTCCCCTGGAGAACTGCTGTGATGGTTAGTTGCCGGTGTCACCTTGGTCAGGCTCTGGCAGCCAGGGATTGGATCAGACCCGGATGCTTCTGTGAAGTTATTCGGTAGATGTGGTCAACAGCTTTTTTTTTTTTTCCGCCATGCGACACAGCTTGTGAGACTCTTAGTCCCAGCACCAGGGTTCAAATCCGTGCCCCCTTGCAGTGGAAGCGCGGAGCCTCAACCACTGCCCGGCCAGGGAAGTCCCTCGGGGGAAGTCCTTCGGCCCAGCAGCACCCTCAGTTACCTGGCCTACCCCTTCGGCCTCATCTCTGGGCCCTGCCTCTGTCTCCGTCAGCTTACTGCCAATAAACCGCTGTGTAGAACGAGTCACCCCTCCTCTCAGGGGCTTTGCCGTTGTTCAGCCGCTCAGCGCGTCCAACTCTTTGCGACCCCGTGGCCTGCAGCACGCCAGGCCTCCCTGTCCTTCACCCCCTCCCAGATTTGCTCAGACTCACGTCCATCGAGTCGGCGATGCCATCCAGCCAGCTCACCCTCTCTTCTCCCCCTGCCCTCAGTCTTTCCCAGCATCAGGGTGTTTTCCAGTGAGTCGGTTCTTCACATCAGTGGCTTGCTCCTGGTTTATTCAATCCCTGTTGAAGCCCTAAAGCAGGACACCATATAAAGAACGCTACTGTTCTGACTCCAGCACGCTGTGAGGAGGCCCGAGCGGGCCTCGTGGGGGTGTCCGGCCAGTCCCAACAGCCACGACGTGGAGAGGAGCCAGGCCACGAGTCTGGGCCAGCTGAGTCAGCCCAGCCGCCCCCAGCCCTTCACACGCGCCCCTCCTCCACCAAGTCCACTGTGGAGCAGAGATGGCACCCTCCCCTCTGTGCCCTGCCCCACTTTCTACTCAAAGGCCATTTTCTCCGCTAACCACGAAATAATGAAATGAGCATGATAAAATGTTTTCTTCATGACACCTCCACACCGTGCACTTGAATAGAGAGGTTCTTTCTTGTATTGGATTTATTCCCACTTATTTTTTTAACAGGGGGAAACAAAAACTTTTTAGTGATTAGAAAAAAATGCTTGTCTTCTGAGCTCCCTCCCATAAACCTGTTTGGTTTATGGAATGTGTAAGAGGTATTTTTTAAATCTTCAAATGTAAAACTAAACCAGAAAAAAAAAAAAGACTTGGTGGCTTAAGAGAACAATCCTTTAATCTCATGCTCCCGGGTCTGTAGGTTGGAGGGAGGTTCTGCTCTTTGAGGCCCAGGCTGGGAGGGGCACTGGGCATATTCTTACCATACAGAGCTAGAAGCTTCCAGAAGGACAGGGGAAACCCACAATGCCTGTGGAGGTCTACATACGAAATAAAATTTGAAGGGTAAAGAGAGCATGTCCAGCAGAGACAGGGAAGGTGGAAGGCATAAAATAGGAGTATGGGCTTAAGAAACACAAACTATGTATAAAATAAGCTACAAGCACATATTGTTCTAAATACAAAACATAGCTAATATTTTATACTAACTATAAATGGAGTGTAATCTTTAAAAATCGTGAATCGCTATGCTGTATACCTAAAACGTGATATTGTACAGCGACTATACTTCAATTTAATAATAAAAGCAGGTGTTACGGTTCGATGGGCAGCCTTGGGAGTACATAAAGTAATATGGTGTCTCACAGGGCACTGTGATCTCGGAGACATACATCTGTCATGTCATACATGATTGTACGTTCACACGTTTCCCTGCCTTCCCAACTATCTAAAAATGAGCTTGTGCCCATTTCTCTAATCACAAGTGAAATTTTAAGAGGGCTCACCTATGAAGAGACTAATTCAGGAGGTCTAACTCTATGGAGGAGGACTTTACAGTACTGGCAGGCCAATAGTGACTGCTATTTCACGCTCTCTACTGCACTCATTTGCCCACGTCCGTGAGTTTTTCACCTTCTCTGCTCTAAGCCGGAGCTGCAGCGATCGTCTGGGACAAACGGCTGCATCGCTCAACGGCGAACTGTGGCCTGCAACCCCCGTGCTGTGTGACCTGGGGGGACTGCCTTGGCCTCTCTGATCCTCAGCACTCCGCCTGCTGACTCCACCCCCTCTAGGAGGCGGAGTCCCGCCCCCATTTACCGGCCCCGCCCTCCTCGGGCTCCTGCAGAGGCGGAGCGTCTTCATCCCGCAGCGTGCCGACGCAGGGCCTTCTGGGAGTTGTAGTTTCGGTGACGCCGGCGCGGCGGTGGGGGCCTCAGTCGCTCTGTGAGCGCAGCGCGGCGCCTTCTGGGAGTTGTAGTCCTCGGGAGCCCCCTGCGGGCCGCCGCCGTCCCCGCGCGCGTGCACCCGGCGGGCCGGCCCGGCGCGTGGGCCCGACTGTGGAGGCCGCTGCCTCGCCCCGTGGGGCCTGCGTGTCCGCGCCGCCGCGGGACGAGGGGCCCCCGGGGGTCCGCGTGGACCCGGTAGGGCCAGAGACGGGGGAGAAGCGGACCCGAACCCGCCAGGCTTGGCGCGGGCCGCCCGAGGCCTTCGAAGCCGGTCCCGAGGCGAGGGCGCCGGGGCGGTGTCCAGGTGTCCCCGGGACGGCCCTCACGCGCCCCGCGTGCCGCTCCAGAAGTTCGTCCCGGGGCAGATGTGTATCCGCGTGTGTCCCTGCGTGTGAGCCCGCCTGTCACGCCGGAACGTGGCGCCCGTGCGTGTGACTTCGTGAGTCCGTCCCCAGGGGTCACCGGCGGTTTGCACGCGCCTGACCCTCGCAGCCGCTGCCGAGAATTCGAGCACCGCGGGACGCCTGTCTTTGTGTGACTCGGAGCCTGTGTGGAATTTGTCCTCCTGGGTCGGTGGGAGGGATACAATCCCACGGTTCCTGGTGTGCAGCTGTGTGGGGAGGGTCCGCAGGTGTGTCTGGCAGCCTGGAGCCGGATGGACTGAGCGTGCCTGCGTGTGGAGGGCCGTGCGTGGGGTGTCTATGAGAGCCCTCAGGAGCGTGGAGGTGTGTGTGCGTGTGTGTGTCTGCGCGTGGGGGAGACCCTGCACACCCGTGACTCTGCGCGTGGCCGGTGTGCCACTGCGGGGGGTGTCCCAGGCCGGGCCTGCCTGTTGGGCAGCCGCCACGTGTGACTTACCGTGTGTGTAGCCGTGTGTGTGTGTGTGTGTGTGTGTGGGCATGTGTGACCGCAGGTACACTTGGAGTTGTGCGGGTGTGTGAGATGGCCTGCCTCCTTGTCACCCACAGCATATGGGTGTGTAAGGGCATCCGAGTGCCAGGGGGAGGGATGGTGTTCACTGCCTCCCTCCCCCAGTGTGGTCGCGTGCCACCCCAGTGTGTGTCTGTGGGTAATGTGACTGCCTCTGAGCATGTCCGTGTCTCCCTTCACTTGCCTGCTTGTGTACCTACCCGGCCCAGGTCCACCTGCCCTGACTCCACGTACCGTCCCCGCGTGCACACGGAGGGGACACCCTGAGTCCGGCGTCTGCTCAGCATCCGCCTTCACGTCCCTGCTGCTTTCCCACACAGAGGTCAGGTGGACCCACGCAGGAGGCGTGTGCAGCCTGAGAGACATGGACAGGACCCAGTGCTCCCAAACCTACGAGGTGGGTACCACGGCCTGCCCTGGGGATGCAGCCAGGCACCTCTCGCGCCTGTGGGCTGCCGGAGGGGTGACCCACACTGGGGCTGGCAGAGTTCTCACCCTGCACGAAGACCCTGCGTCACCCTGCCCTCCCCGCGTCCTACCCCATCTCCTTGCTCTCTGCCTGGGTCACACTTCTCCAGCCCTCACCCGCGCCTGCAGGGGTCCAGCCCCAGCGGGTCCAGAAGTCTTGAGGGATGAGTGGTGTCAGCGAAGTACTGAGCTGAGTCAATATGTTGATAAAGCAATCTCTCTCTTTATTGTTGTTGGTTTACAGTTTTATACCCAAAAAAAAACCTCATTACATCACACATCATTCTAGACAATCTTTTGTTTTCTATCTTCTATCAGCAACCTTATTGAGCTCATTCCCCAATCATCAGAAGTCAGATTTCTGTGTAGTCTGATTTAACAATAGTATGTTTATTATTTTATTGTCTTCAGCATACTTCAGTCATGATATGTACATCAGTCTAAGCAGAAAGGTTACATTTTTCTCTTATCAGGTGCAGCTGTGTAGAGGCTAGAGGGAAGGGCTAAGCTTGAAACTGTTTTATTCTAGTAACCTCAACCACTACCTGTCTCATTCTGTTCTGACACTCCGGTTCTCACCAGGAAAGAGGACAATGAGACAGTCTAGCAGCACTGCTTTAGCAATAAAACCCTATTAACCTTATATAACTACTTTAATGAATTCCTATGTCTACACTATCCTAAAGCAATCAATGTCTCCAACTATGCTGGCCACAGTTATGAGCATTCCTAAGTCCCATCCCTCCTGGTCTCTTCAAGGAAGGGAGCTTCCACCGTGGAGTGGTCATGGGCGTGGGAGGTGGAAAGGTGACCCAAGTACGAACCTGTCTCGTGGTGGCTTTGCCATGACCCCCAGGACGAATTCTTTCTAACTGGAACTGACCTACTGAGATAAGCTAATGTTCTGAGCATGAACAGAACCTCCCAAGAAAAATGCCAGGAGGGGCCTTGCCCCCGGGGATGCTCTGATAAGGAAAATCTGCTTTGCAGTTTCCTTCTTAGCCACGTGACCTTGGCATCTGAGTGAGGGGGCATCCTGATGGCTCCCGGCACTCGCCCAGCCCCTTGATGTTTCCTCTGTCACCCTGGCGGCGGCCCCACCTTAGGCCCTTTGCACTTGAGGTGCGCGCAGCGGGGAATGCTCACGCCATCACCTCCTCAGTGAGGCCTGCACTGGGGGACGAGCCTTCCAGGCAGCTGGGACGGCCAGTGCAAAGGCCCTGTGGCAGGAGCACGCCTGGGGTGTTTGTGGAACAGGGAGAAGGCCTTTGGCTGGAGAAGGGCAAACTCAGAGCAGGGGAGGGGAGGGTAGAGGCTGAAGTTGGGGGGCTGCTCTGCAGGCCATGGAGAGGAGCTTTCATGGAGCCATTGGTGACTTTAAGTGGAGGGGGGAGAGAAAGGGGGAAAGCTCTGGAGCCCGGCAGCCCCAGTGTGGGTCCTGGCATCGCAGCTTCCAGGAGCCTCACTGTGGAATAAAGAGCTGATACCTGGCAAGAGCTTAAAGCAGCAGGCCCCAGTCTTTCTGGCACCAGGGACCAGTTTCATGGAAGACAGTTTCCAGGGAGACTCAGGACCAGGGGGCAGACACGGCCGTCTGGATCCAGGGTCTTTCAGGGAAAGGTGTGTTCAGGGGGTGATGCCAGGAGAAACCCATCACCCCCAGGATGGCCCCTGCTCGCCCGCCCGCCCCTGGGGGCTGCCCCCAGCGGCGGTCACGAGCACACGTCAGCACGTTGGGAAGCACCGGGAGTGAGGGCTTCAGTCTGCGTTTTGCGTGGACGCAGTTGAACCCCTAGCAGCAGGGTTTAGAGACGTTTTTTGGTTGCCGCACCTGGGGGGAATGGGGGTGCTCCTGGCATCGGGGAGTTGAGTCCCGGGATCCTGTTGAATGGAACGCACGGGGGGCCCCAGGGCAAAGAATGGTCAGTAGACAGCCCCCGCGCTGACCTTGTTCCAGCCTGAGACAGGTGACAGACGTTTGGTTCTTCGTAGTTTTCTCTCTTGACTTCTCTCTCTCCGTCCCTCCGCCCCTCCTCCCTCCCCCTGCTACTTTTCCTATAACAAAGTGTGAAATCGAGGCAGCAACTCGGAAAGCCGGGATGGAAGCACTCCCGGAGGGCGCCACTCCCCAGAGCTCCGAGTTGGGAGAAACCCCCACACCCGAGGGTGGGTTCAAGGGCGGGCCGGAGAAGCCGGAAAACCGTTTGCAGCCGGAGGCCCGCGAGGAAGATCCCACCGGGGAGGGGGTGCTCCAGCAGGATGAGCTCGCCGCTGGAACCCCCGAGACCAGCTGCAGCCCGCCGACTCCCCCCCAGGGGCGCGGAGCCCCAAGAAAGCGCAGGACCCTGAAGAAGGCGGCCGCCAGTGCAGAGCCGGCGGCGGGAGGGGACGGAGGCCCCAGCAAGCCGTGGGAGTGCGGGGACTGCGGCAAGGCCTTCAGCTGCTGCTCGGCCTTCGCGCTGCACCAGAGGACGCACACCGGGGAGAGGCCGTTCCCCGGCGCGGACTGCGGGCGCGCCTTCAGCCAGAGCGCGCGCCTGGCGGCGCACCGCGGCGTGCACGCGGGCTCGCGGCCCTTCGCCTGCTCCGAGTGCGGCGCGCGCTTCGGCCAGAGCGCCTCGCTCACCGAGCACCGGCGCATCCACACGGGCGAGAAGCCCTTCGCCTGCGCGCACTGCGGCAAGGCCTTCACGCAGCTGTCGCACCTGAGCCGCCACCGGCGGGTGCACACGGGCGAGCGGCCCTACGCGTGCGGGGCCTGCGGCCGCGCCTTCAGCAACCGCTCGCACCTGGTGCAGCACGGCCTGGCGCACACGGGCGCACGGCCCTACCGGTGCCCGCGGTGCGGCGCCGCCTTCGGCCACGTGTCCTCCCTGCTGGAGCACCGGAAGGTGCACACGGGCGAGAAGCCCTTCCACTGCGGCGACTGCGGCCGCGCCTTCGGCCACGGCTCGGCCCTGACGCTGCACCGGCGGACGCACACGGGCGAGCGGCCCTACGCCTGCCCCGAGTGCGGCAAGGCCTTCAGCAACCGCGCCTACCTGGTCCAGCACCGCATCGTGCACACCGGCGAGAAGCCCTACGAGTGCAGCGGCTGCGGCAAGGCCTTCAGCTTCTCCTCGGCGCTCATCCGGCACCGGAAGAAGCACGCCGCGGGCAAGAAGGCGGGGGCGCCGCTCGGCCCCCCTGCCGTAGCCGCCTCAACCCCCGAGCTCCCGGCCGGAGGAGGAGCCTGCTGACCTGACAGCGGCGAGCCTGCACGGTGCTCAGTCGCCACCGACTCTTGGCGACGCCGTGGACTGCAGCACGCTAGGCTTCCCTGTCCTCCAGTATCTCCCGGAGGGCGCAGACTCATGTCCACTGAGTCAGCGATGCTGCCTAACCATCTGTCCTCACTCTCTGTACATGGTACAACACATAACCTTGGTGGACCAGCCCAACAATGAAGGCTGAGGTCTACCAGGACCTCCTACACGTGAGGGCTCCCTGAACGTTCTCTACTTCGTGCTCAGGCTCTTGGCGCTGGCCAGGAGATACACCACCACCCCGGTGATGCCCGTGAGGAAACCGAGGCTCTGAGAGGCTCCGTGAGGGTCCCTCCTCATTCGAGGCTGACATCACAGTGCCAGGATCAAGCCCACATCTGCCAATCTCCCTGGTTCAAAATCATAAAGAGAGAATTGTGTGTGTGTGTGTGGTCACTCAGTAGTGTCCGACTCTTTTCGACCCCACGGACAGTAGCCTGCCAGGCTCCTCTGTCCATGGGAGTCTCCAGGCAAGAATACTGGAGTGGGTTGCCATTTCCTCGTCCAGGGAGTCTTCCTGACCCAGGGATCAAACCCCTGACTCCTGCATTGAAGGCGGATGCTTTACAACTGAGCCACCAGGGAAGCCCATAAAAGGGTCAGCTAACTCAGATAATGATAAATGTTATGGACAGGATTTTAAAAGGTATGGGGAAGTCATTCTGCCTTATACGTGAGTTAATTTTTTGCTAACTAAAATCCTCCAATACTTTGGCCACCTGATGCGAAGAGCTGACTCATTGGAAAAGACTGATGCTGGGAAAGATTGAAGGCAGGTAGGAGAAGGGGACGACAGAGGCTGAGATGGTTGGGTGGCATCACCGACTGGGTGGAAGTGAGTCTGAGCAAGCTCCGGGAGTTGGTGATGGACAGGGAGGCCTGGCGTGCTGCAGTCCATGGGGTCTCAGAGTCGGACACGGCTGAGCAACTGGACTGAACCACAATAGCTTGTTTGTGGCCCGTCAAACACGTATTGTACGTCTGCTTTAATTATTAAAAAGGGCACATGGACCAGAAGTAAAGCATGTGCTGCCTCGCTTCCTGGGACGCCAGCGCTGGCACTCCATCACTAATACTCCCTTCCCAGGTGCCAAGGCCATACTGCCAAGGCATCCTGTATGTATGGCTGTCTGTTTGTTTTGAAAACTTGAAGAAACATATCCCTGACTTGTTTTGTTCTGATAGTACGTAAAACTGCTGAAAACCATGCTTCTCTGGAGCAATTTCTCAGAATGATCTGGGAGGCTGTCTTCTGAGCTGTAGTCCCCAGTTTGAGTCAAATAAAACTTTTCTATTTTTATTGTACAGTGATCATCGATTATTTTCATTGACAGGAAATTGGTATTTAGGAGGCTGGGCAGATCACTCCCAGGGGAGGCGAATGAAAGAAAGGGGCCAACCCAGAGAGAAGTTTGGGGAAAGACTGCTCGGACCCGCCGGTCGCTGGAGTCTGGCATTTGGAGGATGGGGGTGACAGGTGAGGGAGGCTCCTTGTAACAGGAGTGGGGACCCACCTGAGGGCAAGAGGGAATGCAGACCGGATGCCGAAGGCACGCCGCTCCTGCCACCCCATCGCAGTCACGTCTCGACCCTGCCCAGGCCCAGTATTGCCCGTCTGTTTGCGCGACCCCCAATTCTGAAGGGTGACAGCCCGCAAGGACCACGCTACCTGCCCTGCCCGTCAGATCGTTTCCAGACCCGCGGCCCCGCCCCTCGCCGCAGGCTCCACCCCCCCCTCAGCTGCGCCTGCGCGCTCCCAGGCCGGGGCGGCTCCCAGAAGCCCTCGGGGCACGGCCCCGTCTCGCGAGGCCCGCCGCACATCCAGTCAGACCCGGGCCGGAAGGGCCGGGAGCGGCCGGCCTGGGGCGGGGATGACGGGCTCGGCCGCCGGCCGCGCGCGGGGCGGCGACATGCGCGGGGAGGGCGGCGGGCGCCGCGGGCCGGGGTCGCCCAGGGCGGGCCGAGGCCGGAGCGCGGGGACCCCGGTCGCCTTCGCCCGCCCTGCCCGGGCACGGCCGCGCTCCCGGAGTGGCGCCACGCCTGAGGGCTGGCGAGGAGCGGCGCCCACGGGGCCTGAGGACCGAGGTGAGGGTGGCCGGAGACCGGGCCAGCGGACGGGGCGCACCCGTCCTCTCAGGGCGCGGGGAGCGAGGGCTCTGGGGCCGGAGGCTTCCGGGGCCCAGGTGCTGCGCATGGCGTCCCTGGGCCGTGGGGGTCGGGGCATCCAGAGCGCGGAAGCTCAGCCCCAGAGCGTGGGTCAGGGTCGCCCTCGCCGGACACCCTCTGTTTCAGTGCTCCCGGAAACCCCCTCCGCGCCGTGCCTGCCCCTCGTAGGCTAGGGACCTTATTCCGGCGGCCCTTCCGAGTTGGTCCCTGACCGCTCGTGCTGGAGCCTGTGACTCTCCACCTGTTGAATCCGTTTCGTATTTGTGGCCGTCGTTTAAGACTCAGCAGGAAGGGAGCCAGGTGGAGACCTGGCCTCCAGCTACTTCTTTCTCTTCCCACAGCTCTGCCTTCCAGGGACACGGCCGCCCTCCGGGAGAGGAGGCCCGAGCAGGAGGTGGCCGGGACAGGAATTGAAGGGCAAGCCACGTCCCAGGTGAGGGGGCGTTCCCTCTTCTCCTCTCTGAAAGGCAAGCTTGCTTTTCAGCGCTTAACAACGTTTATTTTCTTTTAGAAGTTTTCAGTGTAAGAGACCTGTCGGGGGAGCTGGTTCCCATTTGCCCACATTCTGGTGAGTGGTGGGCTACAGGGGCAGCCCAGGGCCTCCTTCCCTGCTTCCTCTTCACGTCTTTCTCTATTTGTTGGTCACTGAAGGAATGAGTCAGCCCCTCCCTAGAGCAGAAAGGTACTCAGCACAGACAGGACAGCCCCTTGTGTTATATCTGGTTTGTCTGATGTTCTCTTCGAGCCCGCCCCTGGACAGATAGATGGCTGAGCCCTGGCCGCTGCTCCCTGGGAGCTCACAGCCTGTTAATGGAAAGTCGTGGAAGCATACAAGGTTCTGAGTGTGTTCTAGGATGGTGAGAGTGGGCTGGAGGAACTCTTGGCATCTGGGCGCCTGTCGGGGAAGGTAATCTCTGAGCCCCATGTTTCCTTTTCCAATTTTTTTCTTTGACTGTGCTTGGATCTTCACTGCAGCAAATGGACTTTCTCTAGTTACAGTGCAAGGGCTTCTTGTGGTGGCACGCGGGCTCTCTAGTTGCCCTGTGTCATGTGGATCTTCCTTCCCCGACCAGGGATCGAACCTGCGTCTCCTGTATTGATAGGCGGATTCTTAAGCACTCGATCACCAGGGAAGTCCCAGGCAGGCCTCGTGTTTGCAGGAAGAGGAGAGGTTTGGCAGGCAGAAGAGGGAAGGGCAGCCCTGGTGGAGTGTGTAAGGCTGTCTTTTCCCCGCTTGGTTGTGTTGCTTCGTAAAATGCTGATAAATCGTTTGTCTCTGTCCGCCGTGTCCCCGACACACGTCATCGCCAGCTCATCCATGTACCAGCCGGGTTCAGTCGCCCAGTGAGTTCCACCCACATTACCAAAGGCGGTGCTCAGGTCTTGGTCTTTCTTGACTGTTGCTGGCATCTGAGGTGGCTCAGGGGTTGGCAGGCTGTCACTGTAAAGGGCTAGGTAGTAGACACTTCCGGGCGTCGCAGGCTGTGAGGTCTCTGCTGCAGCTGCTCCCTTTTGCTTTCTAGAAGCAGCCGGAGACCATACGTAAGTGACTGGGGGCTGTGCTCCAGTGAAACTTCATTGACAAAAATGGGTAGCTGTCACCCCTGAAAGAGCTCACCCGGGCCCTCCCACCTGACTCCTCCGCAGCCACAGCTCTTCATTGTCCTGAGCTGCAGCTGTCGCTGGGCCTCTGGCCCTGTACTTGACTGTTTTTGTCTGTCAGCCCGCCTTCCCCTGGGGAGGTTGGCCGATTCCTGCCTGTACAGACTAGCCATGCGCCGGCTTCTCTCCATCCACCTTTCCAGCCCAGACCTCTCTCTGAGCTCCAGGCCCCGGTGTCCAACCGTGTGTCCAGTAGGGAGCTCACGGCGGACTCATCCAGCCCCATGCTCCTGGGGTCCTCCCATAAACCGGCCCCTGCCCACAGCTTGTGTCTGTCCCAGTCTGCGGCAGCTTCATACTCCAGGTACTCAGGCCAAAGCTGGCGTCCTTCCTTGTCTCCTCTCCTAGCCTCACCTCCCATATTTGATCTGTTGGCAAATCCTGTCAGCGCTGTTTTCACGTTGTGCCCACAGTTTGCCAGCTGTCACCCACCCCTGCACCACCACCTCGGTCCTCGTTATCTTACTGTCGGCCGCTTCGGCTCATGCTCCCCTTGGTCCCTGTCCAGCGCCTCAGCCAGAGAAGTCTGTGCTCTCCAGGTCTGCCCAGATGCTCCTGTGGCTTCCCCTTCTTGTGGCTGATGGGCCCCCTGGGACCGGGCCCCGCCTCTGACATAGACCACTCACTCGGCCCCATCACTCACTCTGCTTCTCAGAAGTTGCCTTCTCCTTTTCCCAATTGCACTGTCTAAAGCTTCAGAGCTTCCCACCCGAACTCCTCACATCCCTCTTCCCTGCTTTACACTTTTCCGCCTTCCATGTTCTTAATGTCTGGGCCTTTCTCTTGTCTGATTCTCTTACCACAAAGCACATTTGACACGGCCAGGAGTTCTCGGTCGTTTGCCCCAGTGCCGGATGCAGCAAGCGTATCTTGGATCAATGTGTGAACGTAGTCTTATTAAAGTGCTCTTGGAAGCCAGTGTTTCACTATTTAATATAGTGTCACGGTAATAATTTTTATACTTAGAATGTGCATTGTCTCTGATTATTTCCTGTGAGTATATTCCCAGAAGTTTTTCTTACCTTAAGTTCACCAAATTTACATGAAAGCAAAATATTTTAAAAATTATATGCGGGTAGGATACCAGTAGAGCCTCAAAAGCTAGAATTCTAGCTTTTACTTTTTTACTTAAAAAAAGTAAATGTCACCAGAATGATTTATTACAAATTTTTCATTTGTGCATTTGAAAAATTACCTGAATTGAACAACAAAAAAACCCATCTCTTTAATGTATTTTTTCTGTAAGATATTACTTTCTACTCATCTTTTCCTGTAAAACATTAGCACCATATTTTTCTGTGAGGATAAGCTGGCTCTGTAGTTTTCACATGTTTGTTTTTGAAGTCCATCTCATCTTTATTATGTGCTAAGGCACCGGATCACATTCTTATATGAGGTACAGATTCTATAGCTGCATTTCCTCTGCGTGTAGTGACTCTGTGAAACCCATTTGAAAATCTCCGCGTCTATATGATGGCGAGAGGAGTGAGAACAGGACCTGCACATTCCCGCTGTGTGCTCACACGGAGGAGGGGCTGGGGCGCTCTCTGGGGCCTCTTCTGTAAGGACACTCATCCTATTCATGGGGGGGGTGGTTCCCACAGTCCCTGTCTCCAAATAATACTATCACACGGGGCGTTGGGATCTCAGCGTGTGCAGGGTAGGGGGACACAGACATTCAGACGGAGAACTAACCAGTCTTTAGTTCTGTGTGCAAGGAGCCGTCTGTAGAAACTGGGAAGCAGCTCCAGAGGATGTGCACTCAGTCTGACATGGGGCCCCTCTGGAACATGGGGCTAGCGAGGTGGGGAAGGGACGTTTCTCATCAAGGAAAAAAAAAGAAGCCAGAAAAACCCGGTGGCCAAGTACAAGAACATATTTGAACTTGTATTCTTCTCCTTAAAGGCCCCCCAAATTCCAGTTTTACCAAAGACAAAGTAGTGACAGATGCTAGAAAAACAGGCAACATTTTCTCTGGCTCCAGCTTAAAAAGGTGCTATTAAGATGCTGTAACGATACAGTAATCTGTATACAATTGATACTCTACATATACTGTATATGTTTTGCTTCATTTAGTAAGGAGTATCTGAACGCTGTTTGAATATCAGGGAAAAAAATAAGTGTAAGGCTTGCCAGCCAAGGAGCAGAAAGAGTTGGAATGGAAGACTGGATCTGCAAGAACCTGTCTTTTAGAACTGGGTCAGAAAAGAAGCAGAAAAGTAGCCCCTGTCTGAGCGCCTATGCCTTTGAATGCAGTTGAAAATATCTGCCCAAAAATGTCTGCATTGAAATGCTTTGTTTCTAGACCACTTTATCGAGGCAAGATTGACACATAGCTGCACATTTTAAATATGTACAACTCAAGGAACGTGAGCATAAGTACACACTCAGAGAACCCTTGTGCCCCATCTTTACACAGTTTGGTTCAAGATGTCTTCAAAGTTCGTGCGAGTTAACGTGGTTCGTTTCCAGTGAAATGGTATCGGCCTTTAAGTGCAAAGGTCGGGTGTTGGTCAGTGTCACCACAGTGTTTGTGAAGCACCTCGCATTCTGGGTGACATGCTCCTGACGGGGGCCACACGGGTGTATTTCCCCATTCTTTCCTCTCTTTTTTTAACCCGGAGAGGAAGAAGGCCTTGTTACTACCTGCCGTGAGTCAGGAGAACACTGGGGGTTTTTCCCAGAGCATGTCTCTGCGTGCCCGGTCTTGTGCTGATCCACCCTCTTGACTGTCCTCACAGTAGCAAGTGCCCTGGTACCGGTTGTGCATGGGGCGACTCCGCCTCCGCTGATGATGGTTTGAATTGACCTCCCGTATTTCACTTGTGTACCCCCGTCACCTGCACAAAATTGCCACGTAGGTCCGAGGGTGGGGGGCGCTCTCTTTTTCTCTTTGGAGTTTATGACTGGATTTCCACATTATCGGATATTACTGTCTACACATGTAATCTCCTACCTACAATGAAGAGGAGGTAATTCTTAGCCTCTGTGTTAGTCTGTGAGGGCTGCCATACAGAACTCCACAGGGTGGGCAGCTTCAGCGACAAGCAGTGAGTTTTCACAGTTCTGGGGGCCAGAACTTCGAGACCAAGGGGTCAGCAGAGGTGCTTTCCCCCCGAGGTCTCCCTCTGTGCCCACCACCCCTGCCTCCTTCCTCGTCTTACAAGAGCGTGGGTCCATGTGACTCCACGCAGCTCCTGATCACCTCTCTGAAGGCCCCGGCTCCAAGTCCTGTCACATTCTGGGTGCGGGGGGTGGGGAGGAGGGCGTGTGTTGTGTGTGTGCCCCAGCTGGCGTGAGCTCTGGTCAGCGCGTACACGGTCGTGTCCCCCAGAGCCCGGTGACGTTCGGCGACGTGGCCGTGGAGTTCTCCGGGGAGGAGTGGGCCTGGCTGGACTCGGCCCAGAGGAGCCTGTACCGGAGCGTGATGCTGGAGAACTACAGCAACCTGGCCTCGCTGGGTAAGGGCTGGCCGCCCGCCCCCCGCCGCCCACCCTGCCACCCCGGGGACGGACCTGGGCGTGACCGCGCGCCCCGTCTTCTTACGTGTTTAGGACTTTGCGTGTCCAAGCCTGAGGTGATCGCCTCGTTGGAACAGAGGAAGGAGCCCTGGGCTGTGAAGAGAAGGTCGACCAGAGGCAGGTGCCCAGGTGAGCATGGGGGAAGCGTGGGGCGGGAGGTGGGGGGACCCCGCGGCTCCACGCCCTCGGATGCCTGGTCTGAACTGCGCTGCCCCCAGGAATGGTGGCCTGGGCTTTGCTCATCTCCGTGCCCCGCCCCTTCTCTCCACCTGCGCTCCCCTCCCTCCGCACATCACTGGTCAGCTCTCCGGGCTCATCTGACCCGGCTCCTTCTCTGACCTCCCCTCACTCAGACTTACGCAGTCATCTCTGCTCTCTGCAAGGCTGACGCTGGTGTAGTTGTGTCTTACTCCTCTTTGATGAAGTGACTTGCCCTTAGGGTCTTCCTCTGACTGATTTTCACTGTGTCAGCTTTGAGTGGGGCTGCAGGCGCTGGCTGGGAAGTCAGGGGTGAGCCGCTAGAGAAGTCACCCTCCTCTGGGCAAGATGACCCGTCTCTCTGCACAGAAGTGCAGCAGAAAGGGCTGTCAAATGCAGATAGGGACTCGGGAGGAAGAAAAAGTTTCATCCTCGGGTTCAGGCCAGGGGAACCAGGCAGGAGTGTCGAGCTTCAAGGAGAAAGGTGAGAATGAGAGGGCAGGTCAGCAGGTCTGGAGGCGATCTGGGCGGGGGCCGGGGTCAGGCTGGGCTTCCAGTCGATGTCTGTGCAGACCGGCGTGCAGGGAGGCAACTGGCTCAGGAGAGGACTCTGATCCTGACCCGATGGGACGTTCTAGCAGATGTCGTGCTGGTGCTTAAACCTCAGGGAGTGCAGAGATTTCAGTCACAACATTATTTCCGGGACATCAGGTTGATCACAAGGACTCAGAAGTACAGATTCCTCATGGTGGGTCCCGTAATAGGAAATGACTAAAGAGTTGAGAATCTTGTAAGACCCCTTTGTTCAAACCATACTTTGGAGGAAAGTGTATATCCATAGAACAGTTATCAACCTCATCGACTCCCATGGGTCATCATACTCCCAGGAGAACTGGAACGGTGTTTCGGGGGGAAATTTTCCTCTTAACAAACTCAGTGGCTTTCTCTGAGCTAGTTTTCTGAGACAACTAGTTTTTTCCCCTTCCGTTGATGCTTTCTCTCTAGTTGAGATTCTGTAGTTGACTTTGAAGACTTGGCACATATAGCCAGGATCTGAACATTCGTTAGTTAGCATCGTGATAATTTTTTTTTAAGTTTACATTATTAGAAAAGAGCAAGAGAAGAAACCTTTGCTAAATAAGATGGAGAGAGATTCAAAGAGAGACTTAGTAAGTGTTTGCTTCCGTGACCTCTGCTCGCTCTTCATTCTGGCCACACTTCATCTTACATTTAAACCTCTGTGAACCCTCTCATCTCCTGCACTTTGATCTCTTTCTCTAGTCTCCTGACGAAAATATAGCAAGCAGCACTCGCTCAGCATCTAGGTGTGAAAACTCATATTGTGTGCGGTAGTAGTAAAGCCACACAAGTTTGGGATTGGAAGGCCTGCGGGTCACGTAGAAAGCTTTCAAAATGATACATATTTTCTGAGACTCTTTTTCCATCTGGTTCCATTTGGGAAAATGTCTTCATACTAACATGTACTAAATACCTTCTTAAAACTATCCTTTAGACTCGCAGACTCTGCTGAAGACCCAGGAGTTGCCTTCAGAGAGAAACTTCAGTGAAGAGGCGTTGTCCCAGGAGGTGCGCATGGAGAGACCCCCAGAGTGCGGCCTGGAGTGCGCCGGCCTCAGGGAAGGCTGGGCTTACGCCCCTGTGTGTGAGGGGCAGCCGGTGAGTCGGGCACAAGCAGAAGACTGGCAGGAGGCAGAGTTGGCGGGATTCCAGAGGCTTCCTTGCTTCAGTAGGACCGGGCGGGTGGGAGACACAGTCTCCCTCATGCTTCAGAGAACGGTCTTGTCTACATCAAGTGTGGGCGGATTTCCGTTTGGCCCCAGGACTTACACACACAGTGTTCCCCCACAAGAGAGAGTGCCGCAGTCAGACAGGCAAGAGGGGGAGCACTGGGTCCCAGTGCATCGTAAAGAAGCATCTAAGTCAGGATCGTTCCACACGTAACGGGTGTGACAGCTTTGGGCAGGATCTCAGCGATTCCTTGTCACCAGAGATTTCATATCAGAGGAAAACCCTGCTCAGGATTAAGTGAGCCCCGTGTGTCAGGTGTGAGGAGGCCTCCAGCGAGCTCTGGAACTTCCACGCCCTGCGGACATTCATTCTCCACTGCGCTGGAAGTTCTCCATGGCAGAAACAGTTTCCCTGACTTTTCAGTCCTTCCCCTTCCCCCCCACAAACTTAACCGACATAACCAGCTCCGTCGTTCCATGACAGGGATCGCCCAGAACTCGTGAGAATTCTTGGTACCCAGTGCCTCTCGTGGTGTGTGGACAGAGCCACCCCCAGAGCCACCTCTGGTTCATGCACACGCCTCTGCCGTTTCAGGGCTTGGGGGCCATCTCGGACGCGGCCTCGGGCATCTCCCAGCGGCCAGACCCCACTACAGAGAGCTTCTGTAGGAGCACGGCATGGGAGGACCACCGTCCGTGGACAGGAGGTAAGGCCCTGCCTCCCCCAGACCCGAATCTTCAGGAACCCGGTGCTCGTTCCTCAGTTGCTGACTGTGTGTGTTTGTGGGGGGCCGGCAGGGGTGCCACCTTCTAAAGTGTGGGTTGAATTCTTACTCCTGCTTCCTAAGAGTGTGCCATTTGCAGAATTGTAAGTTCATCAACTTTTCTTCCTGGGCCTTCCTGTAGTAAAACATTCTTCCATCAGAGCCAGGGAGCTGGTTGTCTGTCCGAGAACGCCCAGGGTGTGACAGACCTCGTGTCTTTTCCTGTGTGCAGGATGCTGTGTGTCTGAGCCAGCCCTGGTCTCTTTGCTGGAGCGCAGGAAGGCGCCTTGGACGGGGAGCGGGGGGCTGGTTGGAGTCCCATCCTCAGGTGAGTGCAGGCGGCCGGGCGGGGCGCCTCTGCAGGGTGGGGCGTAGCACTCCCTACGGGGGCCATGTTTCCATCCATGAACATATTCTTAAGTCTTCTATCCATGAACACAGGACGTCCTTCCATTTACCCAGGTGTTCTTAATCTTGTTAATCGACATTGGGAGTTTTCAGTGTACAGGCTAGCACCTTTTTAGGTAATTTTATTCCTAAATAATTTATTCTTTCAATGCTATATTTCATGGAATTATTTTCATAGTTCCTTTTCAGCCTGTTCATTCCTAGTGTATGGAAATACAGCTGATTTTTGGGTGTTGATCCTGTATTCTGCAGTTTTGGTGACTTGATATATTAGCTCTTATATTTTTCTTATGGATTGTTTAGGGTTTTCCATATATGAGATCATATTGTTTGCAAATACAGTTCTGTCTCTTCCTTTCTAACTTGGATGCCTTTTATTTCTATGTCTCCTCACTCTGGCTGGAACTTCCCAGGCATCCTTGTCTTGTCATTGACCTAAGAAGGAAAGCTTTCAGTGTTTATGTGGCATTTTTAAAAGGTGCTTTTATTTTCCCTTTTTTAAGATCATCTTTTCCCAGACAGCTGACTCTCCGCATCATCTCTCTCCCCAACATGACTTTCATCTCTGTGTAGTTATTGCAGTATAACTGCTTGCACAGTTTTTGGTTTGTGCTAAGTGATTTAGCAAAAGGATTTCAGGTATATTCACTCCTTCCTACAAGTTTATAGTCTGAGATAAGACCTATACTTGTTCTGAGGTATGTTAGAGGTAATTAGATATAATGTCAGCACTCTCTGTTTTTATAAAAGCAGTCTCTCCAGAATGACAAATTACATCGCAAGGCCGTCTTCATTGATAAAGGGCCAGAGGGGAATCGAGGGTTCTGTCTGGCTTGTGGCAGCAGATGGGTCGATGTAAAGTGGTTTTTACCTGACTGCCGGGTTCCAGCCATCAGCAGACTCTGCTCAAGTCAATCAAAAGAGATACAGTTGACGGAAACACCATTTCTGGTTGGACTGGGGCTGCCAGGTTTTCAGGCCTCCTAATGAATGCTCAATGGTAAAGAATCCACCTGCAATGCAGGAGACAAGGGTTTGATCCCTGGGTTGGGAAGATGCCCTGGAGGAGGGCATGGGAACCCGCTCCAGGATTCTTGCCTGGAGAATCCCATGGACAGAGGAGGCTGGTGGGCCACAGTCCATGGGTCGCAGAGTCAGACACGACTTAGTGACTATACCACAGCAACGAATGTTACAGAAAATGCTGACCTGTGTTTGGCACGCTTCTTGGAACAGCGTTTGTGAAGTGATGACATCCCCAGTGATGATGCTACATAGCCGGGGGTGGGGGGGGGGGTGTGTGGAAATGAGCATCACAGCCCAAATTTTAGGTGGTGTGACTGCAGAACAGTTCTCCAGCTCCTCATGCTTCTGACATGTAACCGGTTCCACAGACATTTATTTAAACTTTTTCTCTTCACCTCTCCTGGGGTCCTGTATGGATCTGGTCTGGAGTCATCTTGCATACTCTAGACTGCACTTTCCCGTGTTTCAGAGGTGCAGGGTTTAGTGGTTCCTTCAGAGTCTCGCTCACCAGTGAGTTTCTCCAGTTTCCCTTTTAGCAGATTCCTCTCTTCCCCAGCATGTGTTAAAGGGAGTGTTTCTTGTTTACCTCCTTGGTATCTTTCAGGCCAGCAGTCTATGCATGAGACCCCAGAGTTACTTCCGAAGCAGAGCTCCTTTGCTGCGGTGGGGACAGACAGAACTTCCAGCGGTGACGGAGAACATTCCACTCTCAGTGGGAGCTGGGGCGCTGAGGGTCTGTTTGAAAGGAAGCTGGCAGGTCAGGAGACAAGACTGGGGCAGGAGGCAGTCGCCGGTCACAAAACCCCCTCGGAGGAGAGAGAGTGTCCGTATAACAGACCAGCAAGGTGGCTCCACCTGGACGTCTCAGAAGAGCGAGTCCACCGCAGAGACTCCGTTAAGAAGGCCTTGCCCCCAAACTCAGTGCTGATAAAACATGTGGGAATCTACGCAGGGAAAAAACTCTTCAAATGTCACGAATGCAAGAAAACCTTCACCCAGAGCTCGTCCCTCACCGTCCACCAGAGGATCCACACGGGCGAGAAGCCCTACAAGTGTAAGGAGTGCGGCAAGGCCTTCAGCGACGGCTCGTCCTTCGCCCGCCACCAGCGGTGCCACACGGGCAAGAAGCCGTACGAGTGCCTGGACTGCGGCAAGGCCTTCATCCAGAACACGTCGCTCGTCCGCCACTGGAGGTACTACCACACCGCGGAGAAGCCCTTCGACTGCCTGGACTGCGGGAAGGCCTTCAGCGACCACATCGGGCTGAACCAGCACCGGCGGGTCCACACCGGCGAGAAGCCCTACAAGTGCGCGGCGTGCGGCAAGGCCTTCCGCTACGGCTCCTCGCTGACGGTGCACCAGCGCGTGCACACCGGCGAGAAGCCCTACGCGTGCGGCGTGTGCCGCAAGGCCTTCAGCCACCACGCCTCCCTGACCCAGCACCAGCGCGTGCACTCGGGCGAGAAGCCCTTCCGCTGCGGAGAGTGCGGGAAGGCCTTCCGGCAGAACATCCACCTGGCCAGCCACCTGCGTGTGCACACCGGGGAGAAGCCCTTCGGGTGCGCGGACTGCGGCAAGGCCTTCAGCATCAGCTCGCAGCTGGCCACCCACCAGCGGATCCACACGGGCGAGAAGCCCTACGCCTGCAAGGCCTGTGGCAAGGCCTTCACCCAGAAGGCCCACCTGGCGCAGCACCAGAAGACGCACACGGGCGAGAAGCCCTACGCGTGCAAGGAGTGCGGCAAGGCCTTCAGCCAGACCACGCACCTGGTGCAGCACCAGCGCGTCCACACTGGGGAACGGCCCTACAAGTGCCTGCACTGCGGGAAGGCCTTCGGCGACAACTCCTCCTGCACGCAGCACCAGCGGCTGCACACGGGCCAGCGGCCCTACGGCTGCGTGGAGTGCGGGAAGGCCTTCAAGACCAAGTCGTCCCTCACCTGCCACCGCAGGAGCCACACCGGCGAGAGGCCCTACGAGTGCGGCGCCTGCGGCAAGGCCTTCAGCCACCGGCAGTCCCTGAGCGTCCACCAGCGGATCCACTCCGGGAAGAAGCCGTACGAGTGCGCCGAGTGCCGCAAGGCCTTCGTCCAGATCGGCCACCTCGCCCAGCACAGGCGGGTGCACTCGGGGGAGCGGCCGCGCGGCCCCCGGCGGGGCCGCAGCGCCTTCCGTCAGGGCGCGCATGGTGCGCACGCGCGCACGCGCCCGGGAGAGACGCCCGCGCACCCCGCGCCCGCCGCTGGGCCCGCGGACCTCGTCCCCAAGTTCCTCTGGAGCCCGCCGTCCCTGCCGTCCTGAGCCGCCGCTCTGCCGGCCGCGGCCCAAACCCCGGCTCCCTCTGCCTGGCGTACTGTGCTGTCCCGTTCCTGCCCTGTGGCTTCTGGTTGCCAGTTAGAGCGAACGCGGAATTCGTTAACTCGCGTGGCAAATGTGTAAGATGTATGTAGGGACGAGTGGTCCATACTAAGGGTTTACTAACGTGCGCTCTTCATGAAACACTATTTTTGGACACGGAAAAGTTACCATTGGCAACTGAGGGAAAACGATGCACAGAAGGAAGCTAACAGGAACCGGCTTTTAGATCAGGAATGGGCCATTCAAGGTAGGCAGTGAGGCGTTTCCGGTTTTGGTCTAAAACTCAATTCCATAATGTTGAGTTAGTATTGGGGCTTTGGCATTTATCTGCCTGTGCGAGGTGCTGTGACCTTGTTGATAAGAGAATTACTTTACATTCAGCAAGACTTGATCATTTAAAGTCACCAGGGCTTATGAGTGAATTCCATTAAACTCAAGGAACCACTAACCTTCAGGCAAATTGATCTGGGCTCTGTGAGTCACAGCCCAGGTTTCACTGACTGTGTTTGAACAGCCCGTGTCCTAGTTTTTAAAAATCAGTTTAACGGAGGAACAAGGGAAAAGAACAGTAGTTTATGACGACATGGAAATTACATGAAATTTAAATTTCAGAGTCCGTAAAGCCTGATTGGTTCACGGCATGCTTACATACTGCCTGGGCAGCTTTCGGGCCACAATAGCAGAGCTGAGTAGCTGCAACGGAGACACTGTTATCCGCAAAACCTCAGATATTTACTTACTGCTCTGGTGCAGCAAAGCTTGCCAGTTCCTGCTCCCGCGTAGAGAAGAAAATACACAAAAGGTTCTGATTATTTCTCTGAGAATAATAGAACTCTCCCATCAAAAACAAGGAAAACTCTAAAGCAGTTTATGAATAGAGGTGAAAGGACATTATTAAAGTGTCAAACAGTAGGAAATAATGTCCACAAAAGGAGAAGTACGATATTTTTCTAGATGAAGTAATACCATTAAAATGTTTGTAAATTGCCATTCACAACAGGGACTCCCAGTAGGATATGTTTGCTCTGAAAGTTTTAGTGGAAAACACGGAAGGGTGATTTGTCAAACATAGCAGGACACTGAAAAATGTTTTGGTTTATAATCAGATTGGCTTCCCTGGGTATAAAGAATCCACCTGCCAGTGCAGGAGATGCGCGTTCAAACCCTGGGTGAGGAAGATCCCCCGGGAAGGAAATGGCAGCCCACTCTAGTATCTTGTCTGGAGAATCCCACAGACAGGGGAGCCTGGTGGGCTACAGGCCATGGGGTCCCAAAGAGTCAGATGTAACTTAGTGACTAAACAACAACATACAGCTAGGATTAGGTTTTCATCACTGGGGAAATGATGTTTTAACAATCATTCATCCACTCTCCAAAAAGCATACCTAGACTTTACAAAGAAATATGAGACAATTGTATTTAGCAGCTCTAATTATGAAGTAAATGGCAGCCCACTCCAGTATTCTTGCCTGGAGAATCCCATGGACAGAAGAGCTTGGCAGGCTACAGTCCATGGGGTCACAAGAGTCGGACACGACTTAGCGACTAAACCACAACCACCAAACACAGAAAGGAGAAAGGCTTTACTAAGTAGGACATGGAGCCCTGGAAGACATGAAGCTGGCCAGCCCATACAAAGATTTAAGTCAACTTTGGCATGGCAAAAGTGCCGAAAAGATGTAATAGACAACTGGCAGAAAATAACAATGCATATAAATAAATGTGTCATTTAAGAACAGTGCTGGGACACATACAAAGCAGGGAAATAGGTGGTGCATGCCAGCAGATGCGTCGTGCTCACAGAACTCAAGTAAAGAACACGTGTTAGGTTCTTAAGCCCATTGGTCAGAAAGTTACAAATTTAGTACAAATCTTGGCTCTCAGATGGGTTAAAATCTTACCTGGTCAATATGCCGTACCTGTATCGGTGTGGAAAATAGGAAGCTGGTCATCATTACCCATGTCGATGTGTCTGCTCTGGTTTGGGGTGGCACGACCTGTCCGCTTTATAAACGTGCGTTCCTTTTGAAACAGTAACTCTAGATCTAGGAGTTTCATCCCATTGGAATACATAAGTATAAATGATGTTTATTGCAAAGTTGTTTTAATTATGACACAGATGGATGAAATTTTGATTATTCAATACAGTATTGTCCAGTTAGTAGAAAGATGAAATTCTGTTTGCTCCTATGGAGTATTGTCGTACACAATATATTAAATGAAATAAGTGATTTGCAGAACCTTATGTGTAAAAATGATCTTGTAGTCATATAGAGTCAAAATATTTAATATATGTGTGTGTGCATGTGTGCCTATATATGAGTTGGCTAAAAAGTTGATTCAGGTTTTCCGTGTTAAAACCCAAATTAAGTTTTTGACCAACCCAATATATGTATTTTTTCAATATATATATTGAAATGTTTTTGTCTTTAACACACATTAGTTCTTTGTTGGCACTTTGTCTTTCTTCATTTTGTATTGTTCTGTTGGACAGTACAAGACAGTCAGATTTTCATTTTTTGATTGGAGACTCAGGGCCAATATTAGGCTTCATATATGGGTTTCCCTTGTGGCTCAACTGGTAAAGAATCTGCCTGCAATGGGGGAGACTTGGGTTCAGTCCCTGGGTTGGGAAGATCTCCTGGAGAAGGGAAGTAAAGTCACTCAGTCCTGTCCTACCTTTTGTGACCCCATGGACTGTAGCCTACCAGGCTCCTCCCATGGGATTTTCCAGGAAAGACTACCGGAGTGGGTTGCCATTTCCTTCTCTAGAGGATCTTCCCCAACCAGGGATGGAACCCAGGTCTCCCGTATTGTAGGCAGACGCTTTACCGTCTGAGCCACCAGGGAAGTCTTATGAGAAGGAAAAGGCTACACAATCCAGTATTCTGGCCTGGAGAATTCCACAGACAGCATAGTCCATGGGGTCGCAAAGAGTTGGGACATGACTGAGCGACTTTCATGGGCCATAAGGGATGTTTTCTTTTAGTTCACTCTTCATTTTGATTGCCTTGGCCCCTTCTTGTACTAGCTGTTAAGGATGTAGAATATCACTCCTGGACTGCAAGTAGGTGAAACTGAGTCAACCTTTGGAAGCAATGTAAAGATTTCTGCATCTCTACTTATCTGATGCATTAAAATGATTCCTGCTTCCCCACATCCTAGTTTTCTTCTTTAAATCTTAAAGGCCCCTGGTATCCTTCCAATACTGTAACTTCGAAGTTAAAGTCATCTTTTATTCTCATATAGAAATTGGTACTAGAGGGTGATTCTCAGAACTACAGAGAAGCTGTGTATTAACCACCGGTTGAAAGAGATCAAAAGAGAAATGAAATCCCGTGTTTTATTAGGGAGGAATACTCATGATACAGCAGGACCACAAGCCCACTGTGCACAGGGGCTGGAGAGCTCTTAGCAAAAACTAACGGCGTTGAGAAATGCTGGCCCCAGGGGTAAATGTGATGCTCTTTTACAAGTGAATTAGATAATTAAAGCGAACCGTCATTTCTTCGACCTGTGCGGGCTAAGTCGCTTCCGTCGTGTCCGAATGTATGCGACCCTATGGACTGTGGCCCGCCGGGCTCCTCTGTCCATGGAATTCTCCAGGCAAGAATACTGGAGTGGGTTGCCCCACGGGATCTTCCCAATCCACGGGTTCAACCGGTGTCTCTTTAAGTCTCCTGCATTGGCAGGCGGGTCCTTTACCACTAGCGCCCCTTGGGAAGGCCCCTTCAATCTGCAGACCTTTGGAAGTTACCGGCCTCCCTTCGCCCGGATCCCCCCCACCGCGCGTGCACACGCAGTCCTGACGCATCAGGAGAAATCCGAACTCGCCAATCGCGTCCTGCCCTGGAGGCTCCGCCCACCCCCGAGACGCGCCTCGGGCTCCGCTCGCCGGCGCGCTCCACGCACCCCGTGGCCCCGCCCCCCGCCGGCCCCGCCTCCCGGTCTCGGCCTCCCGAGCCTGACGGCCGCGCCTGCGCGCCGCGAGCCCGGAGGCGGCTCCCAGCAGCCCCCGGGGCCCGGAGTCGGAGCGGTACGGGGGCACCGAGAGGGACGGAGGGCAGCGGCCCGGGCCCGGAGAGGGGCCCTGCCGAGGCGGCCTGGCCGCCCGGGGTCAGGGGCCGGCGTCCCCGGGGGGACTGCGCTTCCAGGGCCCTCGCGCGGGGAGCACGCGCCCCCTCTGGCGAGCGTGGCCGGTTCTGAGGAGAAAGTCCGGTCCGGCGGCGGCCGCTGCTGCGCGGGCCCGGAAGGCGCCCGCCCGGGGCTCGGCGTCCGCTCTGCGCGCGTGGCTGGGCGGCCGCGGCCGACGGTGCGCGGAGGGCGCGGCCGGGAGAGGAGGCGGGTGCGCGTGGGCATGCGGGGCGCGCCGGAGTGCGGTGTGACGAGCGGGCCGCGGGGGAGCCGCCGCGCCCTGGGGCTCGGGTGTCCGCGCCTGCCTCTGGTGCACCTCGCCCGTCCCGGCGGCGTGTATGGGAGCGAATGAAGGCGTGTACGTGGCTGAGAGCTGGAAGCACCCCCGCAGGAGACCACCCCACTCCAGACCAGCCCCCCGACGCCCCCACCGAAAGTTCGGGGTGGCCCAGAGCCCTGGCGTCTTGGGAACGTGCCCGGTCGGGGCGGGGCGGCTGAAGCCTTTCTTGCCTGCCCGCCTGGAGGATATGGAAGTCGGGACACCATACACGTCCGCGGGCCTGAGTATGGAGGTAAGAGTGGAAATCGGGGTTCATCCCGTTCTGGAGGATGATGGCCCTGGCCCCAGACTCTGGTGGACGCAGGAGTTCAAAGATCTGAACGGTCACCTAGGACCAGAGGATGGAGCTGAATTCAGGGAGGGGCCTTGACTTGCCTCGCCTTACAGGTCTGTGTGGGTGTCTCCAAGGACCGAGGGGAGACAGCATTCACGGTTAGAACATTACCTCTGAGTGCTCTGCTGCTCTTCAAGGAGGACCTCAGTGTTTAATTTTTTAAAAATCTGTTAGTGTCAGAATATTCAGTTCAGTGCAGTCACTCAGTCATGTCCGACTCTGCGACCCCAAGGACTGCAGCAGGCCAGGCTTCCCTGTCCATCACCAACGCCCAGAGTTTACTCAAACTCATGTCTATCGCGTCGGTGATGCCATCCAACCATCTCATCTTCTGTCATCCCCTTCTCCTGCCTTCAATCTTTCCCAGCATCATGGTCTTTTCCAGTGAGTCAGTTCTTGGCATCACGTGGCCAAAGTATTGGAGTTTCAGCTTCAGCATCAGTCCTTCCAAAGAATATTTAGGACTGATTTCCTTGTAGTCCAGGGGACTCTCAAGAGTCTTCTCCAACACCACAATTCAAAAACATCAATTCTGTGCTCAGGTTTCTTTACAGTCCAACTCTCACATCCATACATGACTACTGGAAAAATCATAGCTTTGACTCAGCAGACCTTTGTTGGTAAAGTAATGTCTCTGCTTTTTAATATGCTGTCTAGATTGGTCATAGGTTTTCTTCCAAGGAACAAGCATCTTTTAATTTCATGGCTGTAGTCACCATCTGCAGTGATTTTGGAGCCAAAAAAAAGTAAAGTCTTTTCACTGTTTCCATTGTTTCCCATCTATTTGCCTTGACATGATGCGACCTAATGCTATAATCTTAGTTTTCTGAATGTTGAATTTTAAGCCAACTTTTTCACTCTCCTCTTTCACTTTCATCAAGAGGCTCTTTAGTTCTTCACTTTCTGCCATAAGGGAGCTGTCATCTGCATATCTGAGGTTATTGATATTTCTCCTGGCAGTCTTGATTCCAGCTTGTGCTTCATCCAGTCCAGCATTTCGCATGATGTACTCCACAAATAAGTTAAACAAGCAGAGTGACAATATACAGCCTTGATGTACTCCTTTCCTGATTTGGAACCAGTCTGTTGTTCCATGTCCAGTTCTAACTGTTGCTTCTTGACCTGCATACAGATTTCTCAGGAGGAAGATCAGGAGATCTGGTATTCCCATCTCTTGAAGAATTTTCCATAGTTTGTTGTGATCCACACAGTCAAAGACTTTTGCATAGTCAGTAAAGCAAAAGTAGATGTTATTCTGGAACTCTCTTGCTTTTTCGATGATCCAACGGATGTTGGCAATTTGATCTCTGGTTCCTCTGCCTTTTCTAAATCAAGCTTGAACATCTGGATGTGCACGGTTCACGTACTGTTGAAGCCTGGCTTGGAGAATTTTGAGCATTACTTTCTAGCATGTGAGATGAGTGCAATTGTGCGGTAGTTTGAACATTGTTTGGCATTGCCTTTCTTTGGGATTGGAATGAAACTGACCTTTTCCAGTCCTGTGGCCATTGCTGAGTTTTCCAGATTGGCTGGCATATTGAGTGCAGCACTTTCACAGCATCATCATTTAGGATTTGAAATAGTTCAACTGGAATTCCATAACCTCCACTAGCTTTGTTTGTAGTGATGCTTCCTAAGGCCCACTTGACTTTGCATTCCAGGATGTCTGGCTCTAGGTGAATGATCACGTCATTGTGGTTATCTGGATCATGAAGATCTTTTTTGTACAGTTCTTCTGTGTATTCTTGCCACCTCTTCTAAATATCTTCTGCTTCTATTAGGTCCCTACCATTTCTCTCCTTTATTGTGCTCATCTTTGCATGAAATGTTCCCTTGGTAGCTCTCATTTTCTTGAGATCTCTAGTCTTTCCCATTCTATTATTTGCCTCTATTTCTTTGCATTGATCCCTCAGGAAGGCTTTCTTATCTCTTCTTGCTGTTCTTTGGAACTCTGCTTTCAAATGGGTGTATCTTTCCTTTTCTCCTTTGCCTTTAGCTTCTCTTCTTTTCTCAGTTATTTGTAAGGCCTCATCAACCATTTTGCCTTTTTGCATTTCTTTTTCTTGGGGATGGTCTTGATCACTGCCTCCTGTGCAGTGTCACGAACCTCCGTCCATAGTTCTTCAGGCACTCTATCAGATCTAATCCCCTGAATCTGTTTGTCACTTTCACTGTATAATTGTAAGGGATTTGATACTCAGCCATAAAAAGGAACGCATTTGAGTCAGTTCTAATGAGCTGTATGAACCTGGGGCCTGTTATACAGAGTGAAGTGAGTCAGAAAGAAAAACAAATATTGTATATTAATGCTTACATATGAAATCTAGAAAAATGGTACTGATGATCTTATTTGCCTGGTAGCAGTGGAGATGCAGACATAGAGAACAGACTTGTGGACACAGCTGGGGAAGGAGAGGGTGGGGAATTGAGAGAGTACCATGGAAACATATGTATTACCATGTGTAACATAGATATCTAGTGGGAATTTGCTGTGTGATGCAGGGTACTCAATCCTGGTGCTCTAATGACTTAGAGGTACGGTAGGAGGGAGGTTCAAGATGGAGGGGACACGTGTATACCCATAGCTGATTCATGTCAGTGTATGTTAGAAATCAATACAATATTGTAAAGCAGTAATCCTCCAATTAAAAATTAATGAATTAAAAAGTCTGTTAGAGTCCTGTCCCATTTATCACTGGGATGAGACACGTGAGGAAGGCGAGATTCCCAGCTTCATTTGGAAGTGCTGAGGGATCCCAGTGTTTCCATGGCTTAGTCACCTTTTAGTAGGTGAACAAAAATACTCCCCCATTCCTACCTCACACTTCTCTGTTTCTAGCCACACCCCTTCACAACCAGAGTGAGTCAAGTTGAGGTGGGAAGAAGCACTGCCCATAGTCCTATTGTTCTTCACTTGTTTTTCTGCGTGCAGTAATGGTAGCTAATGGTTACTGAGTGCTTTCTCTAGGCCAGACACAGTTCTAAGACCTTTGGAGGATCTTCACACCAAACCTCACAACAGTGTGAAGTAGAAGCTATCTTATTTACTTTTTACAGATGAGGATACTGAAGCATAGAAGGAACAAGTAATCACTAATAAGTAGTAGAAGCTATCTTATTTACTTTTTACAGATGAGGATACTGAAGCATAGAAGGAACAAGTAATCACTAATAAGTAGAGGAGCCAGGATTCACATCCAGGACAGGCTGAGCCTAGAGTTGCCCTCATACTGGGTCTCATGTAAACCCCTCAACTGCTTGAGGTAATGTTCTTAGCCACCTTAGACAGTTGAAGACACTGATCCTGAGAGGATTAAATAACTTCAGGCGTTCAGGTCCCAAGACCTCCACTGCACGAGTTTTTTCTTTAAACTTTCAGACACGGTTTTTGTCATGTGGAATGAGGGTGATGTTATATACATCGTGAGACATATATAACACCTGTGAAGCAGGTGTAGTCCCTGCCACATAACAACCAGTCCTTAACAACTGTTTGTTCTTTTAATCACCAGTATAATGCTTTGACAAAGCACTGGAGTTTAGAAGAAAGAAGCCAGAATCAAGTCAGATATTTTTATCCTCTTCCTGATTGAAGAAACTTGGCTCAGGGGGACAGGGGACTTCAGAACTAAATAGTTTGT
The DNA here is from genome assembly GCA_007570785.1 of Antilocapra americana. Taxonomy (NCBI): domain Eukaryota; kingdom Metazoa; phylum Chordata; class Mammalia; order Artiodactyla; family Antilocapridae; genus Antilocapra; species Antilocapra americana. Next base: position 697,793 of record ML661913.1, on the reverse strand, counting down.
CACAAAGCAAAATGGGAACCTGAGTCTCCTGACAGGTTTTTGGTCCAGCTATCTGCAAGCCACATGGACTCTTGTAACCAAGGTGATAATACTTCCTCCTCGGGAAGATGGCTTTTTTCAAGTCTCATAGACTCTTTGCAAATCCTTAATAGTTAGTGGCACATGGGGGGTTTTTTCCTGTTATAGTCTGGTGTCTGCTTGAGTAAATAACTTGGGTGGAAGAGTCAGGCAAATCTACGGTGGAGACTAGGCTCCACTGTTGACAAGCTTGTGACTCGTGCAAAAGACCACTTCCCAGAGCTTTCATGTATGAAACTGTGACAAGATTCCCCATTTTTGTTGAAGATTCTGAATGTCAAATAGAGTTTTACTATATGCAGGACGCCTTGTACATCTTTATTGTTAATGAAAGGGTGGATTTGAGTGAGAGAGAGATTGTGTTCAGCCTGAAAATCCAGAGCAGAGCAGAACCCCAGCTGTAAATTAAAGATTTCCATAGTGACTTCCTGGACTGTGAGGGGAGGGTGCAGTAGGAATAGGAACATGGAATAAAGAACAGAGGGAGCTGAAGGGAAATGTTTCTGGGCTGTGACTATCGGAGCTACTCAGTTTCTCATCATTCTTTTCTCCTCCTCCCAGCTCTGTCCTCTCTGGGTAAAGTCTTTCTCCACATGAGGAGCCAGGAAGAAGAGGTGATGGGAATTGAACTTCTTAAAGCCATGTCCCTGGTTAGTATTCCCTTTTCTCTCCTAAAGTACTAGCTTGCTTTCCGAGATTTTGGCAAGTTTGTTTCCTTCTGAAAATTAGAACATTGGGATTTAAGGAAATGCAGCGGAAATGGTAGGTCAGTTCAGTTCAGTTGCTCAGTCATGTCCGACTCTTTGCAACCCCATGGACTGCAGCACGCCAGGCTTCCTTGTCCATCACCAACTCCCAGAGCTTGCTCAAACTCATGCCCATCTAGTCAGTGATATTTTTATGTAATTCAATCGACTGTTCTTTTGAATTTAAAATATCTTAAGTGGTTGAAAACAAAACTAATAGCTTAGGTTTGCTGAGCAGAACAGGACTTGAACATAGGTGTTCTGGCTTGAGAGAGCATGTGTGGGAGAATACACTTTCTAGTCTTCATGTAAGCTCTGCTGTCTTGTAGCTGTGCTCTTCCTTGTGTAACCTTTCTCATGCCTATAAGACAGATATTTTGGCGGACATATGAGCCCACTGAAGATGTTGTTCTGCACACAGAACAACTCCTTATGAATCCTGTCACCCTTCGCTGACCTCAAAAGAAGTAGTGTACAAACACATTCCATTTCCCTCAGATGTTTGCCTTTTTGCTTGATTTCTGGTTTTTATTATATTCCACCGAGCTCCGTCAGGTAAGCTTCTAATAAATAGGCTCTCAGCAATTTCCTCAGGGAGTTGCTCTTCCCACGAGCTCTCCCTGCGCTGTCTCTCATAATCCTGTGTGTTTATGAGAATTATTTCTGTGATACCACCACAGCCATGTTCTTCACTACCATAACATACTGAAATTAGTAAAATAAAATATAAGTAAAGCGTTTATTGAAATATTAAACCAAATGTTTCACCTCTTTCTGGCCTCCTCTTTTACTCCCATCTTTCCTTCATCAATATCATAGATAACAATTCTTGAGTAATTAGCCTGTACTGTGCCTGTTACTTCATTTAATTCTCACAGTTCTGCTCTAAGGTAGGTTCTGAAATTATTCCCGTTTTTTTTAGGAGGGAAATCTTGAAGCGCGAAGGAGTTGATCGACTTGGCAAAGATCACCTAGCTAGCCAGTGCCAGCGTCTGAACTCTTTGGAATAATCTGACCTTTTTCTCTGGTCTTACTCAAGACTGCTGCATATTTAAAACTCACTGTTAGATATTGATATAAATGAAATCACAAAAAGAGGAACAGAAAATCTCCTACCAACCCTAGAACCAGCATCACTTCATGGTTGGTTATAAATTCAGCTCATGTAACAAAACAGGTTGCTTGTCATGTGCTTATCTCGTATGATCTCTCCTGATAGTTCTCAGCAGATTATTGAAAAACAGTTTGTCAAATGAGTTCTCTCCTAATCCAAATATATTTGTAATTTCAAAAGAGAATAGTATTGCTAGGCATTTTTTCTTTCATCTTTTAGGCATACCTCAGTGTCTCAAAAACACCAAGATTTCTTAGAATGTGTTGTGGAGCTTGAAGTCATGCTCCTCAGGTCAGCCTCATTCCTTGAAACTTTCTGTTGCTGTCCCAGAGCCCTTTAGTTTCTCCATGTAGAAAAGGGAGCTAACTCCTAGCATATAAAATAATCTACTGCTTCATAATATTCTAGGGGTTTTGTTTGTTTGTTGTGTTGTGTTTTTGGCTGCACTGCAAGGCATGCAGGAGCTTAGGGATTGAACCCATGTCCCCTGCAGTGGGAGCATGGGGTCTTAACAACTGGACTGCCAGGGAAATTCCCATGGTGGTGGTTGTCGCTCAGTCCCTAAGTTGTGCCCTGCTCTTTGTGACCCCGTGGGCTGCAGCACACCAGGCTTCCTTGTCCTTCACTGTCTCCTGGAGTTTGCTCAAATTAATGTGAATTGAGTCAGTGCTGCTTTCTAACCATCTCATCCTCTGCCACCCCGTTCTTCTGCCGTCAGTCTTTCCCAGCATTAGGGTCTTTTCCAGTGAGTTGGCTCTTTGCATCAGGTAACCAAAATTCCAATGATACTCTGTTTTGAATGCAGTCGCCATTTTTTCATGTAAAAATATCTCCTCATACCATAAAATGCTTCAAGAGCGGAGAGCATCTCTGTATTTTTCTTTTTCCTAATATGTACAGTGTAACTAGGCAGAAAAGTTGTTCAGTTCAACTGACTACTTAATTTCTATCATTTAGACACCGCACTGCAATTGCTCACCCGGTTTTTTTTCCCTAGATCCAGCTAAGTCGGGATGAACACTAACTGTGCAAGAGGGCATTTGTGTCATTTCAGGATGCAGTGGCTTTCTCGGATGTGGCCGTTGACTTCTCCCAAGATGAGTGGGAATGGCTGACCCCTGCTCAGAGGACTCTGTACAAGAAGGTGATGCTAGAGAACTACAGCAACCTGGCCTCCCTGGGTGAGGGCGCGCGCCTCCCCCGCCTCCCCTAGGAGCCTCTCCACCTCAGCGGCCCCCATGTCCTTAGCGACATTTTCCTACAGTGTCTCTCTTTTCTCGATCCCATTTGGCTCTGGAGTATCCATAGCACAGGTAATTTGCTTGTTTTCTCTTACACGCAGGTCTTTGCATTTCTAAACCAGATGTGATATCCTTACTGGAGCAAGATAAAGAGCCCTGGATGCTGAGAGCAGAGTTGACAGGAGGCCTGTGCCCAGGTAAACGCAGCATGACTGGAGCTAGGGAAACAGTTCTAAAGGCGTTTCTTCCCTCCGATACTTGTTGGAAAATGCCTCTCAAAGTCCTTCCCAAACTGAAACGTTTTGTTCGACAACTGTGTTTTTTTTGGTACCATTTTAAATTTTATGGACAGAGGAGCCTGTCGGGCTACAGCTGAGCGACTGAGCACACACATACACACAACCTTTGATCTGTTTATTTGTCTTTGGCTGTCCTGGTTCGTTGTTGCTGCGCCACAGACTTTCTCTGGTTGCAGTGCGCAAGGGCTACCCTTCACTGCAGCGCGCGGCTTCTCACTGGGGCGGCTTCTCTTGTTGCAGAGCATGGGCTTTAGGTGAGCGTGCTTTAGTAGCACGGGACGTGGGCATAGTAGTTGTGGTGTATAGGCTTAGTTGCCCTGCACCATGTGGGATTTTCCCAGACCAGGCACCGAAGCCATGTCCCCTGCATTGGCACGCCAATTCTAAACCACTCGGCTACCAGGGAAATCCAGTACCAGTATTTTTTAAGTGGGTTTTTTCTTCTCCTCCCCACTAGTACAACGTACCACCTTTACCTTTACTGACTTTCTACCAATACCAGTCTGTTTCTGAACTCGGTTGTGTTCCGTTGATGTTTACCTAGTTCTGCTCAAGTACTATATTGTTATAATTATTCCTGATCTTGAGCCATTTTTTTAATTCTTTAGACAGGTTTGTGTCTAGTTTTTCAAACGTGTTTAAATGTTTTCCTTTCTTTAAATGAGACTTATCAAATTAACCAGTATATAGCTATGTTTTTCTCTCTGCTTTTAATCATTTTTCTCTTTGTTGTTTCTTTTTTACTGTTGTTATTTCTTTTTGTATTGTTGTCTATGCCTTTTCTTTGATCCCCCTTCACACCATCCCAACCCTTGAATTGAAAAAGTTTAGTTCTAAAAGTTGTTAACTTTATGACTTCATGTATTTTTTAATTTGCATTTTAAAACTCATCCACTTGAGATTCAAAATAACATCTTTTGATACCCCATGAAAGATGAAGAAATTAACTCACTAATGTTACCTCCTTCCTTCCTGTTTGTCCGTCTTCTCCCTTTTATTGTACTTACTAGGATTTTTTTGCTCAGGTTACTTTCTTCAGTTTATTAGTTTTTTTACCCTGTCCTGCTTAAAAGCTGTTTTGCTGGTTTAGAGCAATAGATGAGAGCCGTGGACGTACACTGCAGGGAAGTGAGTGTCAGGTGAGGAGGTCAGTTCATTCTGAGGCTTGCTGTGTGGCCTTTTCCTGCCTTCAGTTCTCAAAGTTTCCAGAAGTGAATGTTGGTAGGTCACTAAAACTGTATGTTAATAAACAATAAATAATTTTTAAATGAATTAAACATTTAATTCAAGATATTAGAAAAAACAATGAATCTCAGGAAAACTGAAATAAGTTGCACATAGTGATTTGTATTGCTAGAGATAAAAGTATATGAACTGTCAGGACAAATGAGAGAAGACACAAGGAAAGAAATAATGGTAAATGATGCCTAAGTACTTAAAAGAATCATATGAATCCATTTTTGAAACTCAACTATTTGTAAACAATTTGAAAATCTGAATGAAATGGATGATACTTTATGAGACTATAATTACCAAAACTGACACCAGAGGTAGAAAATTTGAACAGATCAGATACCACTGAAAATATGTAGGAAGTCATTTAAGAACTGCCTCCTCCCAAAAAAGAAGCAATAACCCCAAACAGTTTCACACAGTAATTATATAATAAAGCTTGTAAAGAAAAAAATCATTGTTTGATGTTTTCCTTGACAGAGAATAAAAAAGATAACTATTTTTAAATGTTATTGTGAAGATAGTGTAACATTTGATACCAAAATAGCATCCCAAAAAAGGGAATTATTAATGCAATAATAAATATTGGTGCAATATCTTAAAAAGTCATGTTGAAATAATATACCATCGCCAAGGAGGGTTTATTCTAGAAATGCAAAGATGGTCACACCACTTACCTTGAAGAACTATCAAAAACATGTCCCTTTATAGGCTTCAGCAACTGTTGTGATTCACATGGTTTTGTTTTGTAAGTTTCTGTTTTTCTAGCATTAAATAAGGGAGACATTTGTTTTCTTAATATCTTTCAGACTTGGAGTATGTATGGATGAAAAAGGAATTATCTCTAAACCAGGACATCTATGAGGAAAAATTATCTCAGGCAATGATAATGGAAAGACTTACAAGCTATGACCTTGAATGTTCCACATTAGGGGAAAACTGGAAATATGAAGACCTGCTTGAGAGGGGGCTGGTAAGTCCAAAGACACATTTTAGGCAAGAGACAATCAGTCACATAGATCCCCTTATTGAGAAAGCGCACCACTTTAACAAATCTGGGACAATTTTTCATCTGAATACATTATGTTATATAAAACAGATATTTCCCATCAAAGAGAGAATATATAATTTTGACACAGATAAGAAAACCTTAAAGACACATTCCTTTGTGAAAAAAGACAAGCAGGTCTATGGAGAAAAGAAACTTCTGAAATGTAACGACTGTGAGAAAGCTTTCAGCAAAATCTCAACTCTTACTCTTCATCAGAGAATTCATACTGGAGAGAAACCCTATGAATGTCTGGAATGCGGAAAAGCCTTTAGCCAGAGTGCCCACCTTGCTCAACATCAGAGAATCCACACAGGAGAAAAACCCTTCAAGTGTACCGAGTGTGGAAAAGCATTCAGCCAGAACGCTCATCTCATTCAACACCAGAGAGTTCACACTGGAGAAAAACCTTATCAGTGTAAGCAGTGTAACAAAGCCTTCAGCCAGCTGGCACATCTTGCCCAACACCAGAGAGTTCACACTGGAGAGAAACCTTACGAATGTATCGAATGTGGGAAGGCCTTTAGTGATTGTTCATCCCTGGCTCATCATCGAAGGATTCACACTGGAAAGAGGCCCTACAAGTGTACTGACTGTGGGAAAGCCTTCCGGCAGAACGCTTCTCTTACACGTCATCGAAGGTATTGTCACACTGGAGAAAAGCCCTTTGACTGTATTGACTGCGGGAAAGCCTTCACCGACCACATAGGACTTACTCAGCACAAGAGGATTCATACTGGAGAGAGACCCTATAAATGTAATGTGTGTGGAAAGGCTTTTAGCCATGGCTCCTCCCTGACCGTCCATCAGAGAATTCACACAGGAGAGAAACCCTATGAATGTCGTGTCTGTGAGAAAGCCTTTAGCCATCGTGGCTCGCTCACTCTTCATCAGAGAGTCCATACTGGAGAGAAACCCTATGAATGTAAGGAATGTGGGAAAGCTTTTCGGCAGAGCACGCACCTCGCCCACCATCAGAGAACTCACACTGGGGAGAAGCCTTACGAATGTAAGGAGTGCAGCAAAACCTTCAGCCAGAATGCACATCTCACACAGCACCAGAAGATACACACTGGAGAGAAACCGTACGGATGTAAGGGGTGTGGCAAGGCCTTCAGTCAGATTGCTCACCTTATTCAGCACCAGAGAGTTCACACTGGCGAGAAGCCTTACGAATGCTTTCAGTGTGGGAAGGCCTTCAGTGACGGCTCCTATCTTGCCCAACATCAGAGACTTCACACTGGCAAAAGACCCTACGCGTGTCTCGAATGTGGGAAGGCGTTCAGACAGAGGGCATCCCTGATCTGTCACCAGAGGTGTCACACGGGGGAGAAACCTTACAAATGCAACATCTGTGGAAAAGCCTTTAGTCATCGTAAATCCCTTACTCTGCATCAGAGGATTCACACAGGAGAGAAACCTTACGAGTGTAAGGAATGCAGCAAGGCCTTCAGCCAGATTGCCCATCTGACGCTGCACAGGAGAATTCATACTGGAGAAAGGCCATATGAGTGTAAAGCATGTGGAAAAGCGTTTAGGCAGACTGTACATCTTGCTCACCATCAGCGAATTCATACTGGGGAGTCATCCTCGGTGATTCCCTCCTCTCCCTACCACCACGTCCTCTAGTTTCTATCTTATAAACATTTCTAGAATCTATCACTTTTTCTCCAGCTCAGTGTGCCATTATCACAGTCCAAGGTGCAGCCATCTCATCTGGATTTCTTGCATAGCATTACAACCATATTTCCTTTTGCTCCCCTCAAGTGCATTTTTAACACTGTAGCCAACTGAATCTTTTAAAAATAAAGAATTTATTCATGTTACTTTTCCATTTAAAACACTTATTTTGAAAAAGATATTAGGTAATCCACTTAAAGCATTTAGCATGCTATCCTAGACTTATAACTAGTGCCATTAAGGTAGAGTTTTCTTCACAGTGATGTTCAGCTACAAAGTATAATGAGCCAGTAGGTCAAGACTAAGAAGCCTAAAATTTTAGAGTAGACAGAGAACTCTTTACTTTCCTTGTAGGTTGGAAAGATGAACACATTCAGAATTTAAAGATTCTGTGATATCCAAGATAACGTGGTGGCTTGCTTTTCCCTCTGTATGAATAAATAAAAAGACATCTACTGGAGGAGGAAATGGCAACCCAGCCCATATTCTTGCCTGGGAAATTCCATGGACAGAGGAGCCTGGTGGGCTACAGTCCATGTGGTCGCAAAAGAGTCAGACCCTACATAGTGACTAAACAACAACATTTATCAGAATAAGGCTTAAAAAAGAGACATCTAGCATCGGTTGACTAGGAAGTCTCACCTCACCTGGCACTTGGAAGTGAGGCTAGGCCACTTAGAACAAAAGCATTTGGTAGAATGTGGGACTTGCCAGGGGCGAGTATTAAAAATAAACTATGAACCAGCTAGAAAACTTGAGGTCAATAGCCATGAAACAAACTACAAAAGATAGTTCAACACTTTCAACTATGGAAAAGTACCACAGACAACTCCTGTGGTAATGAATTATTCTAGCATATAAAATAAATACAGTAAAGCTTCCCATCTTGTTCTGTGAGACTGACAAGACAGAATACCAAAACAGGAAAACATATATTGCAGTTGGCTTATGAACGTAGGTATTAAACATTTTTTAAATATTAAAAAAACAGGAAGTGAAAAGCTAGACTTGTCTCTGTATAGAACATACTCAGTCTGGCAAAGACATTTCTTCCCAAGTTAAATATGTGAATTCACAGGTATTCCAGTAGAAGTCCCAATGTGTAAGTTGACAAGCTCATTTTGACCATCTATATGGTATTGTGATATAGCAAGGCGTATAGTACTGTAATACTCATTAAATTAAGATTAGTTGAACATTTACTAATGTTCCAGGCACTGTTCTAAGCACTGGGGATGCAGCAAGCTGCAAAATGTACTGAAAAAAGTTTGATCTTGCAGATCTAGTGGGAAAAGACAAACTAAAATTTGAAATGCAATACCATACAGTAAGTATGTGACATGTACCATGATGTGAAATGATCTAAAGAGGGATCCAGGGGGATCCAGGGTGCTGGCAGGGGATGCCTTACTCCCCCAGAACATATGGACATTAGAGCTAAGGGATGAGGGAAGAACTAGAAAAAACTCAGCCACAAAGGACATAATGAGAATAATTGTGATAGTCTCAAAGTGGGTAATTACAATGCTTTGAGAGATGTGTTTCAGGGAGAACTGATGGTTTAACAAGGTTCATGAGAGTTCTTTTCACCCTTTGTGAATCGTGGTTTAGAGGCTGTTAGAGGTTTTTGTTTTTATTTCTTTCCTTTATATATATTTGGCTGTGCTGGGTCTTAGTTGCAGCATGCAGAATCCTTAGTTGCAGCATAAGGGATCTAGTTCCCTGACCAGGGATCAAATGTTTTCGGTTTTTGTTTTGTTTTGGCATTAGTCTTACTGGGCTATAACTCGCCCATTTAAAGTATATGATTCAAGGAATTCTCTGGCAGTCCAGTGGTTAGGACTCAGCACTTTCACTGCTGTGAGGTGTGTTTGTATGTATGTGTGTGCTCAGTGGTGTCTGACTCTTTGCGATGCCCTGGGCTGTAGCCTGCCAGGCTCCTCTCTCCATGGAATATTCCAGGCAAGAATCCTGGAGTGGGTTGCCATTTCCTCCTCCAGGGTACCTTCCTGACCCAGGAATGGAACCCGAGTCTCCTGTGTCTCTCCTACATTAGCAGGAGGATTCTTTACTACTGAACCACTTAGGAAGCAACATATATATAATTTAGTGACTTTTAGTATCTTCCGAGTTGTGTAACAGTCACCACAGTTAATTTTAGAATATTTTCATCACCCAAAAAGAGGTCCCCTGCCCTTTAGTAGACACTCTTAACTCCTGGTGGAGAACACTTATGCCTGGAGCACTTCATACACCTGGAGGAACCTGGAGCATCCAGAGCTCTTGCGTTTCCTCTTGGCTGCCGCCTAAGGCCATGTGAGGGGAGCTCGGATCCAGAGGACACGACCACTGGAAAATGGAGTTTGGGGCTTTGGCATAGAGGCTAGGAGATAGGCGGTCTTATCAAGAACGTGGAGATTTTTGATTGCCTTTATATATGATAAAAGGGATTTTTCATTTCAGTGGGGCAAAGGCAAATTGATCAGATGGCCTTGGGACAGTTAGTTCTCTGGAAAGAGGTAGATATACACTTTACACCTGATGAGGTTCAGACAGATTAGAGAGCTAAATGTACAATACTAAAGTACAAGAAAGAGAAGAATATTTCTGTAACCTTGGCTTGAGGCAGGCTTAAGCATTACACATAACACAGGAGGTGACATTAAACTGTGTGAAACCATCAGTTAAGTAATAAATGAAAGACTGAAAAATGTTTGCAACAAATACGACAAAGGGCAATAATCCCTGACATTAAAAGTACTGTTACAAATCCGTAATAGTCACACCTGCAGCTCGGAAAAATGGACAGTGCTAACAGCAACCCACACCAGTATTCTTGCCTGGGAAATCCCATGGACAAGAGCCTGGCAGGCTACAGACCACGGGGTAACAGTCGGATAGGACTTAGCAACTGAATGACAACAACAGCCACTTTAAAGAAAAATAAAAACAGCAAAAGAAAATTACCCACTATAACTAGTAACCAAGGCAATGCAAAATAAAGTGATGATATTTCTTTTTTTCCCCAATAGATTGATTTAAACCATAGAAGAGTGATAATAATCCAGTTTTGGTGAATGTGTGAAAAACAAGGCAATTCCATTTTCCATTACCTAAATTGCTAAATAGATATAGAATATTTGAATCAACACTCCTCAGAAACCAATGTGTCCAAATGTAGGTAAATGTATAATGGGGAAAAATTTTAATGATAAACTCTTAGCAATTTAGGGTCATGGGCAAATGCATAAGTTGATTATGCTGAATTCATTCAATGGAATTATATGCAACTGTTGAAAAAAAGTGTATATAGCCATAAAAGATAGTTGTGCTATATTAGATGAAAAGACCTGTAGTGTGAACTCAAAATATCAAAAATAAACCCCCAAATAATAAACCCCCCAAATGTTTTTTTCTCTGCCGAGTTTTTCTTGCCTTCTTTTGACTATAATCTGCTTTTCCTTTGAGTAGCTGGCCATACCCCGTGTTACAGTTGAGTACATGAGGAAGCATGTAACTCAGACGTGCCTGCACAGAACACAGATTGTCTCACTTTCCTCCACCTCCAGTACCTTTCCCCATGCCTAAGACCACTCTGCTGCTTTAACCCAAAAATAACTCCAGCCCCTCCGCTCAAGGAGGTAGATCTGAAATGTTCTCCCAGCTCCTTGCTTGGCTGCCTAGGAATAAACCTTTTCCTTGTTGCAAACCTTGTCTTTCTTGCTGTGCCGCGGGCAAATGAACCTGGTTAGGTAACAACAGATGCCATCCTTACAGGAACGAATAAAGGGTACACTGGGTCTCTATGATTTAGTGCATGTGTATCTACATTTGTCGGAATATTTAACGAAAGTCACTAACCACTACTTAAGACCAGCTGGCTCTTCACATTTCTGTCGTCACCCAGGCATTTCAGCGAACGCTTTTGTGCTTGGCTTTGTGATTTATGGTGTAAGAGGCCCGCCCCGGCTCCCCATGGTCCTCCTGCGCCGCCTCTCTCGTCTGCACCACTGTCTCGTCTGGAAGGCAGCTTGGTTGGGAGGATTAAACATGTTCATAAGTCATAAAAACGCCGACAACAGGAGCTGGCATGTAAGTTCAGTGGCTCAGTGGTGTCTGACTCGGCGACGCCATGGACTATTCGGTTCATGGAATTCTCCAGGGCAGAATACTCGAGTGGGTAGCCTTTCCCTTCAGAGGACCTCCCCAACCCAGGGATGGAGGCCAGACCTCCCACGCTGCAAGAGGATTCTTGACCAGCCGAGCCACAGGGGAAGACCAAGAAGACTGGAGTGAGTAGCCTCTCCCCTTCTCCAGCGGAGCTTCCCGACCCAGGAATCCAATCGGGGTCTCCTGCATTGAGGGTGGCTTCTTCACTGTCTCCTTACGATCATGTTACTTTGCATCTCGTATGTTTCGCACATTTTCTATAATTCAGATGTTTTCTATAACATCACGCTCAAGTAAGCTGCCCAGAACCATCCCTCAGTCCAGCCAGGAGATGGCTGGACCTGGCCCCCTCCTTTTCTGGAATTTTCTCCCTCCCCCCTCGTCCTCTCTAAGCAGTCCGTCTCCTCTCCACCCTTCGGCCCTCGCTCCCCCATCGCTCTTGCCCCACGCTCCCTCCGCCTTCCTCCCCTCTTCCTTCGGCCGCGGTTCCGGCGCCGCGGGGCCTCGGCGAGCCGGAGGGGCGCGGTCGGCCTCGGCGGGGCGCCGCTCCGCGCGGGCTTCTGGGACCTAGCGTCGGCCCGAGCGCGCAGGCGCAGCGCGGCCTGGAGCGCCCGGAGCGCGGGCCGCGGTCCCGACGGAGCGGCGCGGGCGCAGGAGGAGGGGGCGTGGGCGGGGCCGGTCCCCGGGAGGGGCGCGCGGGCCGGGGGGAGGGGCGTGCGGGCCGGGGGAGG
>ML661913.1:636418-685443 GCA_007570785.1 Antilocapra americana | reverse complement strand
GGGGAGGGGCGTGCGGGCCGAGGGGAGGGGCGTGCGGGCCGAGGGGAGGGGCGTGAGGGCCGGGGGAGGGGCGTGCGGGCCGGGGGGAGGGGCGTGCCGGCTCAGCGAGAGGCGAGGAAGAAGCCTGGAGTCAGGGAGCCCTTGCCAACCTAATCTGATGGGATGGAGAAGTAGGCGAATCCCTGTGTGCGTGTGTGTGGCTGTGTGCACATCGACGTGCGTCTGCATGTGTGTGCGCGCCGGCCTGTCTTGGTCTCTGTGGGTGTCCCCTGTGTCTAGTCTTTGCCTGTCCCTGTTGGAGCATATCCCTGGGTGACCACCCCTGTCCACATCCTTGGTTGTGTGTCTGCCTTTATTTCTGTTCATGATATCTTTCTGAAAGTGTCATCCAGCTGTTCACCTGTCTCAGTTCAGTTCAGTTCAGTCGCTCAGTCGTATCAGACTCTTTGCGACCCCATGAACCACAGCACGCCAGGCTTCCCTGTCCATCACCAACTCCGGGAGTCCACCCAAACCCATGTCCATCGAGTCGGTGATGCCATCCAGCCATCTCATCCTCTGTCGTCCCCTTCTCCTCCTGCCCCCAATCCTTCCCAGCATCAGGGTCTTTTCCAGTAAGTCAGCTCTTCACATCAGATGGCCAAAGTATTGGAGTTTCAGCTTCAACATCAGTCCTTCCGATGAGCACCCAGGACTGATCTCTTTTAGGATGGACTGATTGGATCTCCTTACAGTCCAAGGGACTCTCCAACACCATAGTTCAAAAGCATCAATTCTTCAGCGCTCAGCTTTCTTCACAGTCCAACTCTCACATCCATACATAACTACTGGAAAAACCATGCCTTGACTAGATGGACCTTTGTTGACAAAGTAAAGTCTCTGCTTTTAAATATGCTATCCAGGTTGGTCATAACTTTCCTTCCAAGGAGTAAGCGTTTTTAATTTCATGGCTGCAGTCACCATCTGCAGTGATTTTGGAGGCCCAAAAAATAAAGTCTGACACTGTTTCCCCATCTTTTTCCCATGAAGTGATGGGACCAGATTCCATGATCTTAGTTTTCTGAATGTTGAGCTTTAAGCCAACTTTTTCACTCTCCTCTTTCACTTTCATCAAGAGGCTTTTTAGTTCCTCTTCACTTTCTGCCATAAGGGTGGTGTCATCTGCATATCTGTCACTCTTCCAAGGGGTTACAAAGAGTCAGACGTGACTTAGCGACTAAAGAACAACAAGCTGTTATCCTGGATGTCAGAATCACAATCTACATGTGATCATTTCTGCTTCCTTCCCACCCCCAGCCTGAAAATAACTTTTAAAAGAGACAGTTGTCAGCAGTGATGTGGGCTATAAGATGGCAGAGGGCCAGGGGGCATTGTTATTAATGCTTGAGGTTGGGGCCCTGGGAATGGGAAACTTCTCCGCGGAGGTGACATTTGAATTGATGGTGAGAAGGAGCCAGCCAAGGGAAGAGTGTTTCTGGCAGAGGGAACAGCAGTTGCGCAGGCCAGTGCACCTGAAGCCAAGCGTTTGAGAGGGGAGTGGAGTGGGAGAGGGAAGATCCTCAGGGCAGACCGTAAGGGCCATGTGGGCAGTGGTGTGGTGAAGACTCCTGATTTCTAATGCCCTGGGAAGCCACTGGAGGGTTTTAAGCTAGAGGACATTTTTGCTGAGGGCTTGCTCAGGCATTTGTGTGTGCAAGGCATGGTGCTCTGAGGTTTGTTGAAGACGCCGGCCCGTGTGTTTATGATCTTTTGTGATATACAGTGGGGCTTTTTTTTTTTAAATAATTATGTTACTTTTTTATTTGAAATTTCACTGTTTAAAATTTATAGGGACCAACATTTAAATTGATAATGTTCTCTTTTTTATTGAAGTACAGTGGATTTACAATGTTAATTTCTGCTGTACAGCAAAGCAATTTAGTGACGCATTTATACGCTTTTTCATATCCTTTTCCATTGTGGTTTGTCGCAGGATATCGAGTGTCGTTCCCTGTGCTGTATGGTGGGGCCTTGCTGTGTCTCCATTCTGCATGTAACAGTTGGCATCAGCTAACCCGGACTCCCAGTGCATCCTCCCCTGATGCCCCTGCTCCTCCTCGCAACCACAGGTCTGCTCTCCTACGTCTGTGAGTCTGTTTCGTCGATATGTGCATTTCTGTCATATTTTAGATTCCACCTGTAGATACCGTATGGTGCAATGGGGTGGGTAGAAATAGTGCCCACCTTTCAGGGGTATTAGGAGGATTAAGCGAGAGATGTTGGGCCAGGGCTTCGCAGGTGGTAAGCACCTGGGTGTTTGCTGCTACCGTGTGTGTGTGTGTCCCTCCCTCCCGCCTCTCTGGGGGCGGGTGTGTGTTTGTCCTGTGTGCACTGTGGGGTGGACCCAAGCCTGGCCTCTCACCGTGCCTCCCTTTCTCTCTCCAGACCCCAGCCTGCCCTTCCAGGTCACTGTGGGCAGTCGGGGGGCTGGCCACCCAGTTGCTGACCTATGAGGCCCTGGTGAGTCCTGCTGCCTCCCTCTCCTTTCCGAGGCTCAGCCCACAGGTTTGGGCTTCTGCTCAGAGATGACCCTCTAACCCCCAGGCCTGCCCAGGGCCTGTGTCCCCACCTCCTGGGGGCTCTGTCCACCTGATGCTCAGAGGTGATGCTTCTGTCCACTCTGCCCCCTTCAAACCCTGAAGCCTCTTGCCTGCCCCTGACACTGGCTTTGGTCAACTGAGATCAGGACAGCTGGGGAGTGACCAGTTCTGCCCTGGGGGCCCTCAGGAGATGCAGGAGGGCACCTGGAAAGTGAAGGTTTAAATGTGTACGAGGCCCGCTGGAACGAGACCCACACATTTCAGCCAGCAGACACCCCCGGGAAGGGAGGACACCATGGGGACAGCACACGGGCGGGCGTCTCTGCTCTCAGTGTAAAGTTTCCTGGTGCTTTAACGGGTGGTACATATGTGGCTGTATACTGAACTTTTCACTAGACTTGCTTTTATACCAGAAATATTTCAATATAAAAATACGTAAATACTCTTTATAGAAAATAGGGAAAAGCCAGTAACCTGTTGGTGGTGCCCGTACCCAGAGAGAACCACGTGGGTTATTTGTGTATCATTTATTGTTTTCTCTAATGCTTAGTTTCTAAAACTGACCCAGTATTGGCTCTGCCTTTCTTATCTTGGAGTTTTGTTTCTTTTCATCCCACTTTAATCAGTAATGATTTCCCCAGCCTTTGAAACTTTACAAATATCACTTGTTTGGGTGTATAATCAGTGCATCTCAGGTCCATCTGACATTGGTGGATTTGACTTCTTAAAAATCATTTTTCAATGCTGTAAATAATGTATCATAAAAGAAAATTCCCCAAAGGTTAGGAGATGCATGATCATTATAAAAATCTTCAGACAATCCAGGACTTCCCTGGTGGTCCAGTGGTTAAAATTCCGTGCTCCCAGTGCAGGGCACATGAGCTCAATCACTGGGTGGGGAAGATGCTGCGTGCCATGTGGTGGAGCCAAAAAAAGAGAAAAACCTTAGGAAATCCAGAAGAGTGTAGCAACAGGATCAGAATCACCCTGGATTTCATCCCAGGAAGTAACCACCCTCCAATGTTATATTTTTCTCTCTCTGGAAACGTGATATTTTGCAAAGATATGAATCACTCCAGCTGAGCAATTTTTATATCCTGCTTTTTCATCAAAGATTTCTTTCTGAACGTTTCTCTACATTGTTAAAAACTCTTTGGTAAAATCTGTTTTAATGACTCCATAGAAATTTTATCTTGGGGCTGTACCTGGCTTACTTAATCGTTCCCCCACTGTTGGATATTTATTTGTCTCCAGTTTTTAATGGCTGTTGGGTACTTATTGTGCATGTGTGTGCATGTTCAGCCACGTCTGACTCTGCAACCCCATGGACTGCAGCCCGCCAGGCTCATCTGTCCATGGAATTTTCCAGGCAAGAATACTGGAGTGTGTTGCCATTGTCTTCTCCAGGGGATCTGCCTGACCCAGGGACTGAACCCTCATTTTCTGCATTGGCAGGCACACAGCCACTACAAGTTGGATATAAGAGAAAAATGGATGTATGGATAAATGGATTTAAGTGACAAATGACATAAGCTTTGAGCATGATTAGAGAATAAAATGGCAACCCACTCCAGTATTCTTGCCTGGAGAATTCCATGCACAGAGGAGCCTGGTGGGCTGCAGTCCACGGGGTTGCGAAGAGCCGGACACGACTGAGCGACTGTCACTCACTCACTGGAGCGTGATCGGTGAGAAATGGTGTCACGAGATCTTTTCTGAGTAACATTGTGTATATATTAGTGAGGTTTGATTTTTAGAAAATGTTTATTAGCCATTTCTGTGGGGGATTAAATGATCTACCCTGTGCTTTCCCAGTCTCCAAGAATCCTAGTGTCCTTGAAGATTTTAAAGAAGTGTGTGTGAAAGTATTGGTGGCAAATATACTTCCCAGCTTTGCTTTTCGTTTCCTATTTTATATTTTCTGTGCCCAGAAGCATTTCTTACTTTCAGAACCATGGCCCTCTCCTCCCCTGCTGCCTTCCGTGGTCTTTAAGCTGTGAAAGGGCTTCTCCATCCAAATAGGCCACACACGACTTGTGTTCTGTTTTTGTTTCCCATTTATCATTTGGGCGTTGGCAGTGAGCTTCTGAATCCACCTGGAGTTTATTTCGGTGTCTAAATGTGTCGGCTCACTTACCTATAAGTTTTGATGTGTGGTGCCTCAACACACCTGTATCAAGGCATACCCCACGTACCACACAGCGTGCAGGCCATCGGTTTATGGTGCATTCACAGAGCTGTGCAACCATCACCACAGTCAGCCTTAGACCGTTTCACCACCCCGAAAGGAAACGCGTCCCCGTCGGCACTCGCTCCCATTCCCTCCATTGACCAGCCCCTGGCAACCAGCCATTACTTGTGTCTCTGGATGTGCTCTGAAGTTCATCCGCATTTTAACACGCCAGTGCTTCGTTCCTCTTAATGGCTGGATGATACTCCACTGTGTGGTTAGACCACATGTCATCTATCCATTCGTTGGTCGATGGACATTTGGGCTGGTTCCACTTTTGGTTATCAGGAATGCTGCAGTTCAGACATTAGTTTGAACATGTTCTCAGTTCCCTTGGGTGTACACTTAGGAGGGGAATTGCTGGGTTGCACTGTAACCCTGTTTAACCATCTAAGGGGCTGTCAGACTATTTCCAAAGCAACTGCACCATGATGTCTTCATTTTCCACTTGTCTGTGATTATCGTCTTGATTTCCTCTTTTACCTACATAATTTAGGAGGACTAGTTGACTGTTTTTTGCGGGGGTCCAGCCCCAGTGAGTCCGGGAGTCTTGAGGGATGAGTGGCGTCGGCGGAAGAACTGAGCTGAGTCGATGTGTGGTGATGGAGCAGTCTCTCTCATTTATTGTTGGTTTACAGTTTTATAGCCAAAAGACATCCCCATTACATCATTATATCACCTATCATTCTATACAATTTTTTGTTTTCTACCTTCCATAGCAACTTTATCATTGAGCTCATTCCCCAATCTATCATGAAACATTCCCCTTGCAGAAGTCAGATTTCTATGTAATTAGATTTAACAATAGTATATTTACTATTTGAATGTCTCCAGCATACTTCATTCAGTCATGATAAGTACATCAACCTAAGTAGAAAGGTTGCATTTCTCTTATCAGGTGCAACTAGGTAGAAGCTAGAGGGAAGGGCTTAAGCTTGAAATTGTTTTATTTTATTAACCTACTCCGGTTCTTACGAGGAAAAAGGAAAGAGGACAAAGAGACAGTTTAGAAAGAGGAAAGAGGACTAAGACAGTTTAGAAAGAGGAAAGAGGACTAAGAGACAGTCTAGCAGCACTGCTTTGGCAATAAAACCCTATTAACCTTGTAACTACTATAATGAATTCCTATGTCTACATTATCCTAAAGCAATCAATATCTCCAACTATGCTGGCCACAGTTATGAGCATTCCTAAGTTCCAATCCAGCCTGATTTCTTCAAGGAAGAGAGCCTCCTCTGTGGTTTGGTCGGGGGAGTGGGAGGTGGAAAGGTGACCCAAGTACGAGCCCTTCTGGTGGTGGCCTTGCCATGACCCCCAGAGAACTCTTGGTAAACTCCCCAGTAATGAGTAGGAGGAGTAGTAATCTATTTAAATGTCCCTTTCATTCCTCCTTAGCCCCCGGGGAAGGCGATCCACCTTCCCAGATCCTCTGGTTGATAAGGTCTGGGGGACGAATTCTTTCCAACTGGGACTGACCTACTGAGATGAGCTAAAGTTCCGAGCATGGACAGAACTCCCAAAAAAAATACCAGGGGGGAGCTTGCCCAGGATGGCCCGATAAAGCAAGTCAGCTTTGCAGTTTCTTTCTTAGTCTCGTGACCGTGTCATCCGAGCAAGGGGGCATCCTGACGGCTCCAGCAGTTTTTGTTTCAGTAGAGTTGGGATTGTTTTTCTTAAAGTGCTTTTTTTTTCTTAATCACATCTAGGGTATTTCTGATTTAAAAAAAAAAAAATAGAGCCCACCTTCACCTCTGGAACTTGGGGAGGTTTTCCTTGTGGTGAATTGGTTTGTGCTGTTAGGCAGGAAACCGAGACAGAGGAAGCACCAGAATGCGTGGCCTTGGACACGCACACGCAAAGAGCTCAGGCTTGCCACCTCCGGGGCTCAGCTTTACTGCCAGGGAGGCCTCC
The DNA here is from genome assembly GCA_007570785.1 of Antilocapra americana. Taxonomy (NCBI): domain Eukaryota; kingdom Metazoa; phylum Chordata; class Mammalia; order Artiodactyla; family Antilocapridae; genus Antilocapra; species Antilocapra americana. Next base: position 678,723 of record ML661913.1, on the reverse strand, counting down.
TCAGCCATCCAGAGGAGAGTGGCCTCTGCTCTCTGCCCTGCAGCACCGTCTACTGTGAGCTGTTGGCTCGGAGACTTCCAGGACTGTCCATCGTGCTTTCAGTGGCCACCTCCACCCCCGCGCCAGAGCCCAAACACAAAGCATGGGGGCTGCTCAGTAAATACACTAGGTATTGAACAAGTCCACTGAGATGGGGCATACTGAGAGAAGGCGCTCTGAAGACATCACTGTATTTTAAAAGTTAAAATAAATTAAAAAACAAAGGGGGCAGGAGGAGACTTTTGGAGGTGATGGATTACCTGATGGCCTCAATTGTGGTGATGTTTCATGGATGTACACTTTCCAAACTTATCAAGTGGTATTAACTAAATACATACAGATTTTCTATATCAGTCACACCTCATAAAGTGTTTCTTTAAAAAGAATTATAGCAGGACTGGCCAAAGGACATATGGGCCAAAGAATCAAATAATAATATCATATAATCATAATAACTATGACTACTAATACATATATAAAATATACAAATCAAATGTCAAAATTAATAAAATCTAATAGTTGACATTCACTGAGAACTTACTCCAGGCACAACAGATACTGTGCTGGAACCACGTATGCATTCCCCCAGAGGGGGACGTTATTATTATGAAGCCCATTGAATAAATGAAGCTTGGAGAGGTTTTGGCAGTTGCCCAAGGAAACACCACCGTTGAGGGGTAGAGCCAGGATTTCATCGCAGGCTTTCAGGCTCCTGAGCCCACACTCTCAGCTGCTGCCCAGTACTGCTTCCTTATCCAGTAGGAGTGACCCACAAGGCAGAGGAGCCCCATGTGACCCCAGAGCTCCTGGGCAGGCACGTGGGTCCATGACAGGACTGGCCAGGAAGGGAGGCCTCCTCTCAGGAGGTTCAGTCAGCTCAGGGTCCACAGGGTGGGGGGCTTGGAGCACTGGGGAGACCCGAGGACCTGTGGGGTGGGTGGCAGTAACAGTAGCTGATGGTAATTAAGCACCTACTGTGTGCTGGGCATCAAACACGGATTAAGTCATTTAATCTTCACGGCATCCTTACCCATTGATCCTTTGATGAAGTATCCCCTGATGGACAGAGGAGCCTGGCGGGCTACAGACCGCGGGGTTGCAAAGAATCAGACACGACTGAGTGACTTAACACACACATATACATACAATGAATATGTTGATTCACTGGGTATGCTCATTTGGCCTTTGGTTCCTTCTCTATCTCTCAAGCCTGTGACTTTCTGCTCTAAACAGTCTCACATTTGCTCTATTTCTCTGTCAGAGGGCCAGCCCCAAATAATGAGGCATGGAGAAAACCGAGGGGCAAGTCCTTGTTGGAATGACTTCAGATTCATCCCGGGTGCCTTCCCTAAACCCTCCCGGCTTTTCCATCCATCCCTCCAGACCTCTGTAAGGAGGGCCCTGCGGCGAGTTGTTGTAGGTTTCCTCCTGCGGGAGTTAGTGACATTCAGGGATGTGACTGTACACTTCACCCAGGAGGAGCTGCACTGGCTAGAGACTGCCCGGAGGGCTGTACAGGGATGTGATGCTGGAGAACCTCAAACCTGGTCTCGCTGTGCGAGGGGCCGCTTCGCTGAGTCACTTGCCTGTCACATGAGGACTACAGAGAGATAAAAGATGGACAGATGTGATGGCGTAGAAAGTTTAAATCATTCTGCTGCTGCTGCTGCTAAGTCACTTCAGTCGTGTCTGACTGTGCGACCCCATAGACGGCAGCCCACCAGCTCCCCTGTCCCTGGGATTCTCCAGGCAAGAACACTGGAGTGGGTTGCCATTTCCTTCTCCAAAGTGTGAAAGTGAAGTCGCTCAGTCATGTCCAACTCCTAGCGACCCCATGGACTGCAGCCTACCAGGCTTCTCCATCCATGGGATTTCCCAGGCAAGAGTACTGGAGTGGGGTTCCATTGCCTTCTCCGTTAAATCATTCTACTCAAAGCCAAAACTAAAGTTGACAGATAATGAAATGGGGAATAATATTTACCACATGATAGTAGTCAAAGGATTGAAAATGAAAGAAAGTTTTAGTCACTCAGTCGTGTCCAACTCTTTGCAACCCCCTGGACTGTAGCCCCTCAGGCTCCTCTGTTCGTGGCAGTCTCCAGGCAAGAATACTGGAGTGGCTCTCCAGGGCATATTCCCGACCCAGGGATTGAACCCAGGTTTTCCCGCTTTGCAGGCAGATTCCTTATCATCTGAGCCACCAGGGAAGCTCAAAGTGAAGGTGATAGTAGCTCAATCATGTCCAACTTTGTAGCCTACCAGGCTCCTCTCTCCATGTAATTCTCCAGGCAAGAATACTGGAGTGGGTTGCCATCCCCTTCTCCAGGGGTTCGTCTCGACCCAGGGATCGAACCCAGGTCTCACATATTGCTAGGAGATTCTTTACTGTCTGAGTCACCAGAGAAACCCTAACCTTCAGAGGATCATAATTATATAAAGAGCTCCTAAGAATAAAAGAAAAAGGCTGAATGATGGCCAGACTTATAGCTGGCAATCCATAGATGAGGAAATACATGGAATCACACTTCATAAAAGATTTCTAAACCTGTGCTTAGTTGCTCAGTCATGTCTGACTCTGACCCCATGGTCTGTAGCCCGCCAGGCTCCTCTGTCCATGGAATTCTCCAGGCAAGAACACTGGAGTGGTTGCCATTTCCTTCTCCAGGGGATCTTCCCAACCCAGTTATCAAACCCATGTCTCCTGTGTCTTCTGCATTGCAGGTGGACTGTTCACCTGCTGAGCCATCAGGGAAGCCCCTTTAAACCTTACTAGTAGTCAAAGCACTATTAATACAAACTGAGCCAAAGAAAGTTTTTGCTCATGAGGTACCCAGAGATGGTAAAGAATAATAGCCTGAATAAGAAGTTATCAGAAAGGGACTCTGTCCTTTTAGGAGTATAATGTTGGGACAACTCTTTTGGAGGACAGCTTGGCATTATCAGCCAAAGTTTGAATGATTCCATTTTCAGAGATCTATCATTTATGAAATCTTTCTCTAAGTGTGCAGAGTTTTCCATAGGGGGAGAAACAACGACCTAAACACCCAGCTGTACAAGACTGACTACCGTATTGAGGTGTAGCCGTATGACAGAAATCATGTTTTTCAAAGATGGGCACTCTTTGTAGGCCCTACAAGTCCCTTCTTGTTGTTGTTCAGCTGCTAAGTTGTATTCGACTCTTTGCAACCCCGTGGACTACAGGACACCAGGCTTCCCTGTCCTTCACTGTCTCTCGGAGTTTGCTCCAACTCATGTCCATCGAGTTGGTGATGCCATCCAACCGTCTCATCCTCTGTCACCCCCTTCTCCCGCCCTCAATCTTTACCAGCATCAGGGTTTTTCCAGTGATTTGGCTTTTCACATCAGGTGGCCAAAGTATTAGAGCTTCAGTTTCAGCATCAGTCTTTCCAATGAATATTCAGGGTTGATTCCCTTTAGGGTGGACAGGTTTGATCTCCTTGAAGTCCAAGGGACTCTCCAGAGTTTGGGGGGGGGAGGGGTGGCACATAGGCTTGAGAGGTATCAGCATACAGAAGATGCTGAACTGACACAATATTATAAAGCAGGTGGCCTCCAATTAAAAATAAGTACATTTTTTAAAAGGCAGCAGCTGCTGAAGTCCAGACTGTGAAGGTCTGGCATGACTTAGTAGAGCGGTTCTCAAACTCAAGTGTTGGTGAGGCCAGATGGGGATCTATATGCTTTTTATTGCCTCATAGAAGTAAGGGCTTTTTGTGATTGTATTGTCACACTTTCCACGGCATTTCTGTGTAAGATCTCACAGTTTTTAAATGTCAGGAATGGAGCCAGTAGGTCTAGGATACAGAATTCCCACTAGCAGGACTCAGACTGGAAATAAAAATGAACAGGGTACATGTAGGAGGGGGCTGGAGACTCCCCTTCGCCGTGATTAGCAAGGAAGGATGGATGTGTGAAAAGAAGAGGTAAGGAGCCAGCCCACTCCGGTACCTGCGCCCCAGAACTGGGCATCTGAGGATGGGGGTGAGGCCCCCATTCGGGCAGGGTGGGGAGGGGTGGAGCTGGAAGACGGGGTAACCTTCACACGCCACCAACCGCAGCTATATTGGTATCCTTTTCTAATAAAAGCTGATACTCCCAGAAGCCTTCTGGTTGGGGATGTTCAGGACGGCCCCTGCAGTAAGCCCTTACTCGGGTTTGCGAGCCTCCTGCCCGGCCCCTGCCCCTTCCGAGCTCCCAAAGGGACACTCCTTGTTGTCGGCTCCTCTGCTCTTAGCGGCTCCGGCTCCGTCTGTGCCCCGCGGTTTATCCATCCCCGGGCTTGGGAAGTTCCTTCCTTCCAGTATTAACCCCGCGCGTTTCCTCCTCTCTTCCTCCTCCCCCTCCAGACGTGGACACTCGGCCCGCAGTGAAAGAAGCGGGCCCAAAGGAGATTTCAGACCATCCGCAGCAGGGCCTGCGGGGCACGGGGCCAGGGGTGCCGCCCTGGGCGGAGTGCGCACGCAGGGTGACCGCGTGGACGCGCCGCGGGGGAGAGCTCGGGAACCTCCCGGGAGTCGGCCTCCGAGTGCCCCCCGGCGCCCCCCGGGGCAGCCATGCGGGGAAAGGACCTCGCAGGTCACTCGGCCCTCGGGAATCCCCGCAGGCCGGACGCGGAGAAGACGTCCTACGGCCGCGGCGAGTGCGGGAAGGCCTTCGGCCGGAGCACCAGCCTCACGCGGCACCTGAGGGTCCACGTCTAGGGCGGCTGGCCCCCCCAGTCTGCACCAGGTGAACGAGGTCCTCACCTCGGAGTCTCCCCCAGGTGGGCGGGGTCCTTAGCTTGGAACCTCCACCAGGTGGGCGGATCCTTACCTCGGCTGTAACCCGGGGAGCTGTGACTTAGGGACCCAGGGTGGCGCAGCCCCACACAGTCTTAGGATTCGGGGGTCCAGGACTGCTTCCCCGTTTACGCGCGCTCCTTGGCCTGGAGTCCTCACCTCCGGGCTAGAAGGCAAGCTCCTCTGTGCCCAGTATACTGGGAACGCTGCGAAGCTGGGTGTGGCTGGAAACCCAGGGGAGCACCAGGAACCAAGGGCCCCAGAGTTCCAGGCCAAGCTCTCAGTAAATAAGCGCCGGGCTGGAAGCGTTTCCAGGCTCTGCTCTCCATTCCGATAGTACGGTGGGGAGGGCCGTGGAAGAGGTGTCTGGATAAGAGAGCCTGGGGACGTTTCTCCTCTTGGCACACACAGCCGCGGTCTAGTCCTAACCAGGTGGTCACCTTCTGTGAGTTCCCTAAGATCTACAGGGGGACCCTCCATACTTCCACATCCCAGCCCCCCGGCAGTCTCACTAAACCATCCTGGAAGACCCCACCCCATCCCAAGCTAGTAAGAGGTAGAACTTGGCAAGTTATTCGTGAGGGGGAAAAGGTTTTTTTTTTTCTTTTTCGGAGTTAGCAATAACAGTAACTGCTTCAGATGCCAAAGTTTCTCATGGTGGTCTGTTCAGGTTTTTAATTTTTTTAACAAAACTTTTCACGAAGGAAATCCAACGTCATTTTAAACAGTGATCAGGTGAGAAAGAAACAGGGACCATGTGTGCGGTCAAAGTCGGTTTCAGTGCTTGTGGGAGAAGGTTGGGGAGTGCATAGCAGCAGGCCTAATATTCAGGATTAAATACTTACTGGATCCAGTAAGCTTGCGCACTGCAGTCTCTTTTTATAGTTGTTTTTGCAATTGAACTCGAAGGAATGTCCTCAGCTTGACCTCAACTTTTGTACACATAGAGTTCCCCGAGTCTCCTCTTTCTGGGGCCTTTTTTGTTTGGTTGGTTGTTGGAGGTTGTTTATTTGGTTGGTTGGTTTTGCTTCAGGCTTGCAGGATCTCAGTTCCCCAAGCAAAGATCGAACCCAGGTTAAGGCAGTGAAAGCCCAGAGCCCTAACCACTAGGCAACCAGGGAACACCAGGGCCTTTTCCACCACTTTTGTTATTTTAATGTTCAGTGCTGCTGGTCACAGATGTTCTGAATGTCCCACACTTCCTGATGCCAGTGTTCACCAAGAATAAATAATTCATTCTAAGCAACCACTTAGATCTGCTGGAGAAGGAATAGGCTACCCACTCCCATATTATGGCTCAGCGGGTAAAGAATCCGCCTGAAATTTGGGAGACCTGGGTTTGATCCCTGGGTTGGAAAAATACCCTGGAGAGGGGAAAGGCTATTCACTCCAGTATTCTAGCCTAGAGAATTCCATGGACTGAGGACTCTCACTTTGACTTTTTATGAATCAGTAACTGCAGTTCGTGTTGCAGGTAGAAAGAGCAGCTGCTCAGACAGGTATAAACACGAGCAGTTCTTTGAATGTCCGGCAGGGTGTGGGCATCAGGGTGGGCTTGATCCAGGTGCCACTCATCAGAGCCAAGGCTCACTCCCTTCACCCACTGGCCTCATCCTCGGGCTGGCTTCCCTCACAGCTTCATGTGGTTTCCAACAGCTCCTCTTGAGATATTTCCTCAGTGACATCCAGCTGGAGACAGGCCTCTTCCAGTCATTGGCCAAAAAAGCCCAAAACAACAACACTAAGTTTCTTTCAGTTGTACTCACCAGGGACTTATTGTTCTGAGCAAAGGAATGCCGTGTGCTGCTTGGCTTAGATCTGGGTCTCGTTCTTATCCCTGAAATAGTAGCTGGGGAAGGGGAATGAGTGGGAGTGACTGCCCCGATTGGCCTGAAATCACCGTCCACCCTCGATGTGGGTGTGGGGTCGGTTCCACCCAGGTCCCAGTCGGGGAGAAGCAGGTGACTCGAGGAAGCCAGCCCCGAGGTCATCATGCTGCTGGAGGCTAACATTTAAAGTCAGATGGCCTCTCTGACTTTTGTCATGACTGTGGGGTTCTGCTGCACAGATGTCTGTTCTGACATTTTCTTTGGGAAACCCTCTGACTGCCGCTGTCACTAGGAGGGCCCTCTGTCCTGTCTTCTGGGCTCTCTTGACACTGGATGGGGGTGGAGCCCAAAAGGATCCAGGTCACGTCTCTTGGCTCCAATTTTGGTCTCCATCAGTAGGACCAGATGTCATGTGACCAGGTTTCCTTCTCCGGGCTGAGGGGTGGTGTGTGGCCAGGAGAGTGAGAGTGACTCACAGGGCAAGTGTGAGCCCTGAGTGGACACAAGGCGGGTGAGCACCAGCTGTGACTGTACTTTAAAATGGGCGTAGTGGGTGTCTCTGGGCTTCCCAGCTGGCTCAGTGGTAAAGAACCCTCCTGCCAATTGAGGAGACACGGGTTTGAACCCTGGGTGGGGAAGATCCCCTGGAGGAGGAAAAGGCAACCCAGTCCAGTATTCTTGCCTGGAGAATTCCAGAACAAAAGGAGCCTGGCTACAGTCCATGCCGTCGCAAAGAGTCAGATGTAACTGAGCAACTAAACAAGTGGGCGTCTCCGAAGTCGATAACAGGGCAGTTGGGTGCAGCTAAGCGGCAGGTCCTGGCAGCACAGCCGCAGACAGCAGAGCCCCCGCCCTCTTTCTCTGTCTCTCTCCTGCCCCCTTACCTCTCTCTGTCTCAGACCAAAAGACCCACCGAGTCCCACTCCTTGTGATCATTTGGGACCTCCATCCTTGGGGACGCAGGGCTGATCAGAACTGCCTGCCAGCCCACAGGCATTCCAGCCTGGAGGAGGTGGGTCTGATCCATGTCTCAGCACCCGGAGGAGGAGCGGCCCAGTGTGTCCCCTCACGTGCCTCGCAGTTCACAGCCGGCTCCTCTCAGACGTGGAGGCCAGGAGATGTTGTCCAGGGGCACGTCCAGGACGAAGTGGAGACGACCATCCCTCCAGGCAGATCGTGTAGTCAGTCCCCCACCGCCGCCTCCAGCCCCCGCTTCCGGAGACGCCGTGGGGGTCGGCATCCAGGCAGTGGACAGAGGAAGGGCAGCTGGCCAAGGCCCAGGCTCTCCTGGACACAGCAGTCTCAGCACCTGCCACTGGAGTGGTTCACGCCCCCTCCCGGTTGCAAGTGGGAAATGCGGTCTCTGGCAGGACTGACTCAGCAGCAGGAAGGAAGGAGAGTGAAGAGCGGATGAGGGGAGGAGGGGTTGCTGTCTCCCCCGCCCCCCCAAATGCAAAGCTAGTGCTCCCGCTCGCCAGTGCCAGGGAGACAGCAGCCACAGTTATAAAAGGCTCAGTGTTTAGCCATTTGGGGATGTTGTAGATTTCACATGTTCCCCCCAAATTCGAATGTTGAGACCTTAACAGCCAGTAACTTCAGAACGTGACTGCATTGAAGATAAATAGGACTCCATGAGTACTCTTGCCTGGACAATCCCATGGATGGAGGAGCCTGGTAGGCTGCAGTCCATGAGGTCGCTAAGAGTCAAACACGACTGAAGCGACTTAGCAGAAGCAGCAGCATGAGGTCATATGGCTGAGTGCTAAACCGAGGACTTGTGTCCTTCTGAGAGAGAAGCCCGAGGCCACAGGCAGGGAGAGCAACAGACGCACGAAGAGGCCACACGAGGACCACCGTCTGCAGCCAAGGAGAGAGGCCTCCCAAGGAACCAGCCCGCCCACACCCTGTCGCATCCTCTGCATGCCATAGTCAGGAGGAAGAGTGAGTTTGCGCCCTTACTCTTGATCCGCAAATAAGAAAACGCTTCCTGTAAACCCAGAATTCAAGCAAAACCAACTTTATCCTGGAGTTTTGCCATGCTGAGACTTTAGGATCTTGGGACTTCCCTGGTGGTCTGGTGGTTAAGATTCTATGCTTCCACTGCAGTTAGCAAAGGTACAATCCCTGGTTGGGGAACTAAGGTATCAGAGTCAAAAAAGAAAAAGAGAGAGAGAGAGAGAGATTTGACTATCTGTCATGAACTTTTTGGCTCTGTTAATCATTTTAGCAAAATTAGTAGGTTTTCAGGTCTTCCCTGATGGTCCAGTGGTTAAGACCATGCTTCCAATGCAGGGGACGTGGGTTTGATACATGGTCAGGGAACTAAGATCCCACATGCCCTGTGAAATGGGCAAAAATAAAATTTTTTAATCTTAACAAATCCCACATGATTTGAGGCTAATCCTAATGAAAGATGGTTGGCACGTTTATTCACCAATTAAAATGATACAAAAATAGCAATTTACACAGTTACTTGCAAGTATGAATTTTTGGGGAGTTTTTTTTAATTTCAAAAGGCTTCTTGTCATTTCAAAAAGTGCCCCCTAAAAAGGTCCTGATTTCAAATGTTTATATATAATTCAAGGTACCATAAAATATAGCCCCGATGTATTTATATAAATTACAATAATATCCTTTGCAGTCCCTACCTCACAAGATAAAAAAGAAGGCCTCGTCAGTAAGTTATGTATACTTATATAGGGGCTTTCCTGATGGCTCAGTAGTGAAGAATCTGCCTGCAATGCAGAAGACACAGTTTTAATCCCTAGGTCTGGGAGATTTGCTGGAGAAGGAAATGGTAATCCACGCTAGTATTTTTGCCTGGGAAAGCCCATGAACAGAGGATCTTGACGGGTTTCGGTCCATGGGGTCACAAAGAGTAGGACACGACTAAGCGACTGAGTGCAGAGGCGTGCACACACACACACGCGCGTGCACGCACACACACACACACACAGACACCCTTATCGAGCATTCCCCATCTCATTTCCCTGCTGCCCCCAATCCCTCGTAACCAACAACCTGAGTCCTGGCACATCTTTTCCTTGTTTTCCTTTTTATGCATTTGTACATTTCTCTCTCACATGTGTTTTGGAAACTTTGTGTTAATAATTCCAGTAAGAAGTAGCCAGGTCCTGCCTTCCTAAGCCAAAATGACTCTGCAGTTTCTTCGTTTGTTTTTCATTCTTTTGCATTCATTCCACGCTTCCGAGAGCCCAGAGAGCTTTGTTTCCAGGCTTTGTTACCATCAGGGTCAGGAGGATGGGTACTTTGAAAAGTTACAGAGAAGGAGGGAGGGAGGAAGAGGGGGAGAGAGAGAATCTCCAGCTCTTTTGCCTAGAGGTTCAGTACCACGGACAGCTCGCCCGTGCCGATTCAGCACCATGGACAGGTCACGCGCGCCGGCTCAGCACCACGGACAAGGCCACCTGAAGGGTTTCAGCACCAGGGACAGCGCAGGAAAACCTACTTTCCCCATTGCTCCCGCGGGATGCAGAACTTTATGGCGGCTCAGCCATAAAGAATCCATCTGCATTGCAAGAGACCAGGGTTCGATCCCTGGGTCGGGAAGATTCCCTGGAGAAGGAAATGGCAACCTACTCCAGTATTCTTTCCCGGAGAATTCCATGGACAGGGGAGCCTCGTGGGCTGCAGTCTATGGGGTTGCAGATCGGAGATGACATAGCAACTAAACCAGCACCACCTGCTGGATGCGTGTCCTCTTTGAGCAGAGTTTTGAGCCCGCGCCCAACTCTCACCCGCAGGGTCCTTGAATGCTGATATCTGAGTAATCCAGGCTCTCCCTGTGCTGATCTCAGAAACTCGGGCATTGAACACATCATGCACCAAACGGAATTTTGGATTTTCTCCACACACACACACACACACACACACAAACGTTATCCTACCTAGCGCACCACAGGGCACTCAGCTGGCCAGGTTCAAAGCTCAGAAGTCTTTCCTCTCCTCTTATTCCACCCATGTTTGCAGACTCTCAGCTTCAACAGTAAACTGTTCCTTAAATCTGTCCACTATTTTCCACACGCACTGCCACCACCTCACTCCATCGTTTCTCACCTGGTTCATTGCAGCAACCTCCTAACTGACCCTCCCACTGTGCCTATGATGATGATGACCAGTGAATGCTCAGTCGAGTCCAACTCTTTGTGCCCCCATGGATGGCAACGCGCCAGGCTCCTCTGTCCATGGGATCTCCAGGCAAGAACACTGGAGTGGGTTGCCATTTCCTCCTCCAGGGCATCTTCCCCACCCAGAGATGGAACCCGTGTCTCTTATTGGCAGCCGGGTTCTTTACCACTGCGCTACCTTGGGAATTCACTGAACCTATCAGTTCAGTTCAGTTCAGTCGCTCAGTCATGTCCAACTCTTTGCGACCCTATAGCCCCTTCTATATCTTGTATAATAGTTTTAGTGATGCTTTGAAAATTTAAATCGTATTATATCACACCCTTCCATGGATTCCCAACACACTTACAATAGCATTCAAAGATAGTACTGTATCTTTCAAAACCCTGGATGCCTCTCTGACATTATCCCCCAGCGCCCTCTCCCCTGCCTGACCACTCAGGTCACGTTGGCCTCCCTGTTGTCCCTCTGGGCCTTTGTGTCTGCTGTTCTCCCTGCCACAAGTTCTTGCATAACTGGTTCCTTGCCACCTTTCAGGATTAAGCTCAAAATGCCGCCGCTTAAAAAAAAAATCACCTCCGGCGTTTCTCTGGTGATACAGTGGTTACGATTCCACACGTCCACTGCAGGGGGCGCAGGTTTGCTCCCTGGTCAGAAAACTAAGATCCCCCGTGCCTTGAAGTATGGCCAAAAAAGCAACTCCCATCTAAAGTGGCCTCACCATTATGATCACATTGATTACATCATGTACTTCATAGACTTAGCACAAACTATATTTTTTAACTTTTTTATTTATTTGCCTTTTGTCTCACATCATTACTAGCAATGTACACTTTATTAAGCTGTATATCTTGACTGGCCTAGTCACCCAAAACAAGCATCTGGCACATAGCAGCTGTTTCATAATTGTTTGTGGAATGAATGAATGATTGAATTTGCAGCTAGTCATGGAGCCATGAAGAGATGTCAACAGCGCTCGACTTCTGCCAGAACGGTGGTCATGTGTGCTGGCCCAAGTTGTTTCTGTTTTTAATTGATTTGGCTGGGCTGGGTCTTCATTCCTGCACGGGTTTTCTCTAGTTGTGGCAAGTAGGGGCTATTCCAAGAGTTTGCACGCCACCACTAAGACCTGGTGCAGCCAAATAAATAAACAATTAAAAAAAAATAAGACTATAAAGGAAGACTATTTCCACCTCCTCCCCAACTATGACTTTGTGGAAATTTAAAAATTTTGATATAGGCTCCAGGAAAGCGATTTAGCAGGGTTCATTGTATAGTATTATTGATAATAATAGCAGCTAACAGCTAATAGGGGCTTCCCTGCTGGCTCAGTGGTAAAGAATCCGCTTGCCAATGCAGGAGACTAGGGTTTGATCCCTGAGTTGGGACGATCTCCTGACAAAAGAAACGGTAGCCCATTCCAGTATTCTTCCCTGGGAAACCCCAGGGACAGAGAAGCCTGGTGGGCCACAGTCCATGGGGTCACAAGGAGTCAGACATGACTGAGCAACTTAGCAACCACAGCTAATCGCTGTTAAGCAGTGTATATATATTCTTTACTTTTTACCTTCAGAGCAGTGCTGGCAGGTGGTAAGTATAATTCTTCCCACTTAAAAGAATGGGAAACTGAGGCACAAAAATGCCGGGTGACACACCCAAGGACAAGGTAGTGGCAGAGGCAGTCTCTGCCGGCTTGCGGTCTGGCCTCAGGGCCCCCGAACTGTCACACTTCGCACCTTTGCCCCGTCTCCTCCCGCCTGCCCCGACCCCCTGCCCCTGCAGGCGCGGGCTCCCCGGGAGGTGGGGGCCGCAGGGGAGAAGGCCGCTCGCCCTCTCCAACTTCCCCACCTCCCGTCCGCAGCCTCTGCGTCTGCGCAGCTGCGGTCCTTGCGGGGCCAGCTCTGCGGCGCAGGACAGGGTGTGTTTGGGGAGGGTGAGTCCTCCGAGGGACCCCGCGGGCCGCAGCGGGGCGGGGAAACGAGGCTGGGGGCTCGGACGGCGGGCCAGGGACGCGCGCGTGTGAGCGTGAATGCGTGCAGGGGTGAATGCGCACGGGGTGGGGGAGAAAAGGCGCTCCAGGGGGATGTGAGTCTAGGGAAGGAGTGTCCGGTCCCGCGAGTGGCAGCGGGCCGGGCTGGGTCTGCAGCTCGCCCGGTTTCTCCGTCCCGCCCTGTCTGCCCACCTCCTGCGGGTCTGCGCGAGGACCCGGGAACCGCCCTGCCTGGCGCGTCAGCTGCGTGCGTGGGTGCTCGGGTCTTGCGGGGGTCCGGGGTCTGAGCTCGCGGTCTCCGCGTGTTAATCGCGCCGTTCCTGTGTGCCCGCGCGTGCGCCCCCGAGCATGTGTGCGCCGCGTGTCTGCCTGCGCACGTGTGTGCCGCCTGCACGGGCGAGGCGCGCGCGCTGAAGTCGGTCGGGCTTCGGGTCCCTGCCTGGCTCCCGTTAGCTGCGTGCCTTTGACCAAGGGCCTTCCCAGTCTGTAACACAGCAGACTGTGACAGCAGCTGCGGCGGGGACGGCGGCGAGGGCTGGGCCGCAGGAAGATGCGGAGTTGGCAGTGCCTGACCCCGGGTGCGCCGGGAAGCGGCTGTGGCGGCGGTGGAGGTTACTGCGTCTCCGTCCTCCTCCCCCTCCTCCTCCTCCTCCTTTTTTCAGACGTCCGCAGTTGATTGTTAAGTCCAAACACATTGAAAATGGAAACTCAAAGAATGCTTTCCACCAGAAACAAACTAGATTCTACCTAGTCTATAACGCTTAACACGTTACAGCAGTAAAGATGACAGTCTATTGTCTTAGAATACACCGACCAGAGCCAACGGCAGAGCCGGTTTGGTTGCGATAGTGTCGTGGTATGTCCTTCTCAGAGGATAATATGATAAGAGTTGAGGCTATTAAGTGTGAACTCACACACACACACACCCCTGCCACACCCGCAGACTTCTCTCTGTCCTGTGCCCCTCCCCCTCCTCCATGAATCCGGGTCTGCAGCTTCTGACTTGGGTCGGGGGACTCTTGCCTCCTCCATGCCCGGCCCCCTCACCTGCATTCTCTGCGCTTCCCATGCCTTCTCACCCCTCAGCTAAAGCACACGGTTAACTACTTGATATGTGATCATTTACCTCGAGAGGCTAAAGCTGATTTTATGGTCTTGTTCTAGGATGTTGCATGTATTAACCACCTTGCATAATATAACCCACTGAATATACTCCTGAATAATCATTTAGAAAAGGAGTTCAGGGACTTCCCTGGTGGTTCAGACTCCATGTTCCCAATACAGAGAGGGCACAGGTTTGATCCCTGATGGGGGAACTAAGATCCCGCATGCAGTTCAGCAGATAATATGAAAAAATAAAATAAAAAATAAATCGCGAGCCCCCTTCCTCCTTCTGTCTTTTACCTTCAGTCTTCTGAAAGTGAAAATGAAATACAGGTCCAAGAAATTCTCTGTTGTAAGGAAAACATGAAGAGGTCTCAGCGGAGGCGTGCGTGGCGAGAGGAAGCGGAGTAGTGGAGTTGTGGCAAAGGCGAGCTGCAGGGCTCTGCGGGGACAAGCTGCCCCATTCCGCCCCGCCACTGTTTACCTGCGAACGCGCGGGCCCGCTGTCCCCCACCTTCTGATTTCTTGAGAAAACGCTGGAAATCTGTATTTTTAGTTGACATCGTCCACATTTTAAAATGCCAATAATTATTTCAAACGCTTGAAAGGAAGACATCGCGTAAGCCAGCAGCACAGGTGGTGGGGTCAGCTTAGTCCCTGGGGCTGCCGGTTTGTGGGCTGGGAAGTGTGGAGGGGGTGGGGAGAGCAGGCGGTGAGCGCAGACAGCATGTCCCAAGAAAACAAGAACTAGCCTTGGCTGGAAAGTAGTGAGGCAGCCCTGGTAGGGAGTACCGTTTTATTGCTTGGGGCTGTTTTAATTTTTACTTTATATTGGAGTGTAGTTGATTTGCAACGTCCTGTTAGTTTCAGGCGTTCAGCCAAGTGGTTCAGTTATACTTGTATCTGTTCTTTGTCCATTTAGGTTATTGCAGAATACTGAGTAGAGTTCCCTGGCTGTTCAGTAGGTCCTCGCTGGCATTGTCTTTTGGCTTTAATATGAAGTGTGATTAACCGCGCGTTTTAGCTGAGGGGTGACAAGGCATGGGAAATGGAGAGATGCAGGTGAGGGGGCCGGGGGATGGAGGAGACAAGGGAAGAAATCTAGTTTAATATTAAATATTCTTTAATACTCTCATTTTATATCTTGCCAACTTGAAATTCATGATGTTGTCACTTATCAAGTTGATAAGATATGAGAGTATTAAAGAACATTTCATTTTAAAGTATTTATTTATTTTTGGCTATGCTGGGCCTTAGTTACAGCACTCAGGGTTTGCAGCATGCGGGATCTTTAGTTGTGGCGTGTGGGTCAGTTCCCTCACCGGGGATGGAACCCAGGTCCCCTGTGTCAGCACCTCAGAATCTTAGCCACTAGACCACCATGGAAGTCCCTAAATTAGATTTTTTTAAATCCTTGTCTGTCAAATACTCCTCCTCCTCCTCCTTAATGATCACAGAGGATAAAGTCAAGGCTGCAGGGGGCTCAAGGGAAGACTGGGGTCCTTCTTTCTGCAGCCAGGGGGGCTACGGGGGGGAGGGTACTCTCTTTTCCTAAAAGCTTCTGAGTCTATGATTTGTTTGTAGAGTGTGTGTGTGTGTGTGTGTGTGTGCGCGCGCGCGCGCGCGTGCCTGCACCACCCTCTGGCCATCCTCTCAAAGCTCCTTGTTCCCTTTCTTGTTTGTCTCTAGAGCATGTATCATCATTTTCACGTCATCTGTCTGCCCCACCCCCGCCATTAGAGAGCAGGCCCCAAGAGGGGAGCTGTGTCCTGCTCAGTCCTGTACCTGTGTGGCTGCTGTTCGGTCGCTCACTCGTGTCCGACTCTTTGTGACCCCACGGACTGCAGCCCAGCAGGCTCCCCTGTCCTTCACTGTCTTCCGGAGTTTGCTCAGATTCATGTCCACTAGCGCTGATGCTATCTAATCTCTTCATCTGTTTCTCTGGCACCTAGGAATTGTCCTGGCACAGGGCTGGCACTCTGTAAATATTTGTTGAGTGACTGAATGTCTGTCAATCCTCAGGTTCCGACTCCTGTTCCCTGGAAAGCTCAGCAGGACCCTGGAACGGGGAGAGGAGACGTAGCCTGTCTTTCAAGTTCCACGTTCTGAAGAGATGCAGAGTCTCAGACCTGAGCAGATCCGGGGGCTGCTGGAACCCGAGAGGGCGAAGACGCTGCTGCCTCGGGAGAACAAGACCTGGGAGAAGCGTGCCGCCTTCGCCAAGGACTGGGTGGCTGTGGAGGTCGGGGCCTCCGGCTGCGGCAGCCCCGAGAGAGGTGAGGGGCCGGGGTCCCTGGGAGGCAAGGGAGGCGGAGGCCATGGCAGGGCCCGGGGAAAGGGAAGACTTCATCCGCTGCTCCTTTCAGCACATTTTTTTTATGGAGCCTGTGTCAGTCAGCTTTTTGCTCTGTAACAAGTCACCCCAAAACTGGGTGGCTTAAAGCCACAGTCCTCTGCTGACAGTCTGCGGGCTGGCAGTGCACGTGGCCTCGGGATAGTTCTGCCGCCCTTCCCTGTGTTTGCTCCTGCCGTGCAGCCGCAGCGGCTCATCCAAGATGGCCTTATGGGGGTGTCTGGGCGGTTGGATGGTGCTGACCTGTGGCCGTGTGTCTCCAGCAGGCTTATTCAGGCTTATTCTCATCAGGGTGGTTGAAGGGTTCTTAGGCCAAACAAGATATTAGACCCCAGGTCACAGGCACTTTTTCAGCCTCTCCTGGCAACCTATCAGCTCATAGGTGTACAGAGGGTGGTGTCATTTGCTGAGATGGGGACACCCCGAACAGCACCCCCACAACAGAATGACGGCTGAACCTTCTACCAGGAAAGGGTTCTTCCTTCTTCCCTGGGAGATCAGCAGGCTTGGGACCAAGGTGTGGGGAACAGAAACATTACTTCCAGCAGTGGGGAGGAAGTTTGGGGCTCCTGGTAGGGCCTGGGTACAAAAGAGTGGGAAATACCGTCTTTGGTTCCATGCCAGATTCTCTCCAGTTGAGGGGTGACAAGAATGTTGAGATTCTAATATGGGGAGATTTCTTCACTGGCAGCTGGAAGCTGGGGAAGCCTCCATCCTCCTGGTTTAACTCTGGCTTTTTCTTTTGCTCCCTCACTCAGTTTTTGCCAGAGGGCTGTAGAAAAGGAACTATTGTACCCATTTGACAGGTGGTGGAATTGAGGCTCAGGTGGTGAATCACATCAGACAACTCCATTTAAGTCTCCTGGGTAGTCACCGGCAGAAATGGGATCAGAACTCAGGTCTCTTCTCTCCACCCAACCTGAACCACGTACATGTAGTGTGTCTGTGGGTGTGTGTCACTGTGTGTGTGTCTGTGTGTGTATGTCTGTGTCTGTGTGTGTGTATGTGTGTTAGGATGTTAGCAGGAAAGGTACGGTGGGTGGGGAGGAAGAAGCACCCACCCACCTGTCATGCACTGTGTCTGTGTGTCTATGTGTCTGTGTGTGTCTGTGTGTGTCTGTGTGTGCGTGTCTGTGTGTGTGTCTGTGTGTATCTGTGTGCATGTCTGTGTGTGTGTCTGTGTGTGTGTCTGTGTGTATGTCTGTGTGTGCATGTCACTGTGTGTGTGTGTGTCTGCGTGTGTCTGTGTATGTGTGTCTGTGTGTGTGTGTGTGTGTGTCTGCGTGTGCGTGTGTGCGTATCTGTGTGTGTGTCTGTGTGTCTGTGTGTGTATGTCTGTGTGTGTGTCTGTGTGTGTCTGTGTGTGCTTGTCTGTGTGTGTCTGTGTGTCTATGTGTGTGTCTGTGTGTCTGTGTGTTAGGATATCAGCAGGAAAGGTGTGGTGGGTGGGAAGAAAGCAGCACCCACCCAGCTGGCCTGGTCACTCACTCATGACCCCTTTCTCCTCCATTCCCGCCCTCGCCCAGACCTACCTTCTCCCGAGACTGTGCTTCCCCAGGAGTGGAGCTCTGTGGAGGAAGACGAGGACTCCGAGGACCCTCAGGTGAGCTGGGGATTCCTTCCTGTTTTGATGAGACCCCTCTCTGCAGATCTCGATGGACTGTCATGCTCTCTTTCTCATCCTGAAATTTCCCTGCCCCACAAAAGTCTTTTTGGGGATGTGAGCCCCACGAGGTCTCTGGTGGGAAACAGGCCGTGTTCCATAGTAGTCAGACATGGAGTGGAGGGTATCAGGTGGTGGGTGTAACTCCATCCATGTATACCCTCCAGCCCTTCACTCATAAATGCTTCATAAATTAACCATTCGTTTGTCTGTCCTCTCGTGTATTCACCCAAGCTTTCATCTGCCTACTCATCCATATACCCATTCCATTCATCCGTCCATCACCCATTCCTCCATCCAGCCATCATCCATCTATCCCTTCATTATCCACCCATCCATCACCCATTCACTCATCCAGCCATCATCACCCATCCAGCCATCCATTACTTGCCCATCCATCCACCCGTCACCCACCCGCACACCCACCTGAGGCCACCCACCCACTGCTGTACCCACCCACCAGCTGTCCCACCCACTCACCGCTCTACCGGTCCACTCCTCCATCGACCCACTGAGCACCCAGCCCCCATTCATCTGTCCTCCCATTCGCCCACCCAGCCTCTCCTCTGCCTGCTCGCCCACACACAGGCCTCCTCATTCCGTGCATGTGGCTGTCTGTGTGCCCACTCACCCTCATCCCCCATATGCAGTCACTCCACCCATCCAACCACCCACTCACCCACGCTTCCACCCACGCGTCTGCCCACTCACCCCTTCACCATCTGCTACTCGCGGACTGTTGGAAGGATGTGCCTTCTGTCGTCCACCCCGTTGCCTACTCATCCCTCCATCCCTCCATCCACTAACCTACTGCATTTTAATCCAAGTACTCTGAGTAAAACCAAAAAGAATGAGCAAGCACATTCCTTTCACTGGAAGACCTAATGTTTTCTTTGTGGGGGCATAAGATATCAATATGTGAAAGAATAACAGTGGTTCTTTTATTTACGTATTTATTTTAATTTTATGTATTAGAAAGAAAGCATATAATCACTCTTGGCAACATGCGAGGGTGCCATCTGCCAATCAGATATCAGAAATCCAACTTGGACTGGCTCGAGCCAGGAAAAGACTTTGCTGACGCAGGGTGGGAGGAGGCAAGCTGGATAACCAACCTTGATAGTGTAGAAGGAAGTGCTGGCTCCACGTGGGATGGCTCAAGGGAAGAAGGAAGTAATTCTGTGGGCCAGGAGGTCTATCCTTTCCTAAAAATATTTGTTTAGTTAGCCTTAGGTGTGGCATGTGGGATCCCACATGCCAGGTCTTAGGTGTGGCATGTGGGATCTGGTTCCTTGACCAGGGGTTGAACTGCGGCCCCCAGCATTGGGAGCTCAGAGTCAGCCTCTGAACCACCAGGGAGGTCCCAGAAGGTTTATTCTTGAATATCTGAGAGAGGAAGAGACACCGCCACACCTGTGATTTTATTTCTGTTTTTTTTTTTCAAGCTTTAAACTTTTTATTTTGTACTAAGGTATAGCTGATCAACAATGCTGTGGTGGTTTCAGGTGGACAGCAAAGGGACTCAGCCACACACATACACGTACCCATTCTCCCCCGGACCTCCCTCCCACCCAGGCTGCCGCGTAGCCCTGAGCAGAGCTCCCCGCGTCTGCAGTAGGTCCTGTGGCTTATCCCTCCTGAGTACAGCCGTGTGTGCGTGTCCATCCCACACTCCCTAACTGTCCCTTCCCCTCCAGGAACCATAAACACATCCGCTAAGTCTGTGAACCTGTTTCTGTCTTGTGAGTAAGTTCATTGGTATCCTTTATTCTTTCACTTTTTTTACAGTCATGAGCTGTTTATTTTCTTTGTGGATTCCACATATAAGGCGTGGGAAACGCTGTTTCTCCTTCTCTGACTTACTTCGCTCAGTATGCCATTCTGTGGGTCTATACGTGTTGCTGCAAATGGCATTATTTCATTCTTTTTAATGACTGAGTGATGTTCCATTGGACGTAGGGACCACATCTTCATTAACCATCCCTCTCTCAGTGGGCATGTAGGCGACCTCCACATCTTGGCTATTGTGAACACTGGGGTGCGTGAATCCTTTCGGATCACATTTTTCTCTGGATATATGACGCCTGGGATTTTATAGATTAGTAACGCCCCAGGCAGAGCAGGGCAGGGGCCAAAGACGCAGAGACGTGATGTGGTAGCGCGCATCTGGGGGAGTGATGGGGTTGGAGGGGCAGCCAGGGCTGGGATGAGATCACTCAGACGTCCACCGCTGTTTGTCGTGCACGCGGGCTGTAGCCCGCCAGGTGGCTCTGCCAATGGCATTCTCCAGGCAAGGATGCTGGAGCGGGCTGCCATGTCCTCCAGGGGT
Source organism: Antilocapra americana (assembly GCA_007570785.1). Classification (NCBI taxonomy): domain Eukaryota; kingdom Metazoa; phylum Chordata; class Mammalia; order Artiodactyla; family Antilocapridae; genus Antilocapra; species Antilocapra americana. Next base: position 658,471 of record ML661913.1, on the reverse strand, counting down.
CTTCCAGATCCAGGGATCAAACCCATATCTCCTGGGTCTCCTGCGTTTCGGGTGGAATCTTTATGCACTGAGCCACCTGGGAAGCCCCGTGATTCTAAACAGTTCTTGTTATTTTACTTGTATTTATCAGTTTTTGTTCTTCCTTTTAAAATTTTTATAGGAATATAATTGATTTGCAATGTGTTAGTTTCAAGTGTAGAGCAAAGTGATTCAGTTGTGTATATATATATATATTCTTTATCAGATTCTTTTCCATGATAAATTATTACAAGATGTCGAATATAGTTCCCTGTGCCATGATTTTTCTTTTGAACTATTTATTTTGTACTGGGGTATAGCCAGTTGACAAGTGGTGACAGTCCCAGGTGAACAGTGAGGGGACTCAGCCTCACATGTACTCGTGTCCATTCTCCCCCAGGCGCGCTCCCCCATCCAGGTGCTGGCAGAGTTTTTAATCAAAGCAGCTCTAAGCTGACATGCTACTTCTTTTTCTTTGTCAAATTTGTGTTTCTTCATTTGGCTGCACTGGGTCTTAGTTGAGGCATGTGGGATCTTGAGTTGCGTGTGTGAATTCTTAGTTGCTTCTTAGTTGTGGCGCGTGGGATCCAGTTCCCTGACCAGGGGTCAAACCTCAGCCGCCTGCATTGGGAGCGGAGTCTTAACCTCTGGACCACCAGGGCATCCCTGACACCCTGTCTCATTCCCAGCTCTATAATCCCGCTTTCTTACAAGCGATGATATTTATACTTTTTCTTTGTTTCTGTTTCAGGGCTTTGTGGGGTGGTCCAAAGCTCCACAGCAAACGACCACAGTCTTGGTAGTGTGTGTGATCTTTCTGTTCCTGGTTTTAACTGGGATGCCCATGATGTTTCACCTTCAACTATAAAGGTGTCTCTTGTTTCGAAATAGATGCCTTGGGTCATGTTAAGGAAGAACCCTGCTTTGAAAAATCAGGACTAGGTCCTGAATATCATCAGAGGCCGTTTACCCATCCATTGAGGTGCTTTTTCTTCTGTGTTTCGCCTTTTCGTGTGCGGTTCCGCATTACTGTATTTCACTGGACTGAAGACATCTTCGATTGTAAACGCAAATTATTTTGTGTACTCCTGAGAAGGAAACAGAATGCTGCTTAAATGTGAGATGTCGCCAAGTGGACGATGCCTCGTGACTTCAGAGAAGGTGCACACGTGTGCAACACGAGCAATGAGGTTGTCACTTTCTCAGTTACACACCGCCTCTGCATTCCCAGGATGGCGGCGCGCCAGGCTTTTCAGACACTGAACTCTGTTCCTTGATGGTTTACGTCCGCTTCTTGCCTCTGTCTCCTTACACGTGATCGTGATCGGTGCTCTCTTTGTTTAGTTTTGGTATTGTGTGAAGCTTGCATCACAGAAGGACTTGAGTGATGTTTGACCTTCGCTGCGCTCTCGAATGCTTTCTGTAGTTTATGCTGTGCTCAGTCACGTCCGACTCTTTGCGACCCCATAGACTATATGCCACCAGGCTCCTCTGTCCATGGAATTTCCCAGGCAAGATTACTGGAGTGGGTTGCCATTTCCTCCTCCAGGGGATCTTCCCGACTCAGGGATCAAACCTGGGTCTCCTGCGCTGGCAGGCAGATTCTTTACCACTTAGTCACCAGGGAAGCCCTTTCTGTAGTTTAAGAAATATCAATTCTTTGACATGTGGAAAGAATTCAGTAAAGGGATCAGGTCCTAGAGTTGTGGAAGGGAAATGTCAGTGTGTTCTTAGATGGCTTTGCTGTTTCTTCACTTGTTTTTAGCTCATTAATACCTTTTAACTCTATTAATTTTGATGATTTATAGTATTCTTTTGTCCCATAGACTATTCTTCATTCCACTGAATATTTTCCTCCAGATGATTAGCTTAATTATGAACAGTATTTTATTGGATTGGCCAAAAAGTTCATTTGGGTTTTTCTGTAAGATGGTATAGAGAGACTTGAATGAATTTTTTGGCCAGCCCAAATAGAATTAAACAAAATCTTCTCTTTATTTTGTTCTGTCCCCATTCTGCCTTTGATTTGTCAAAATTTTATCTAGTTTATTATTATTTTTCTGAAGAATCAGCATTAGGATTTGTTTATGTCCATTATTTCTCTAGTTTATAATTTGTTTTCCTTTAACATGTATTGTGTTTATTTTTGTTGTTGTTGTTTCTATTCCTTATCTCGTTTTTTAAGTTGACTTCTTAATGTAGTTATATTCTTTTTATAAAACTATTTACTGTAATAGTGAATTTAATAATATAAGTGTACTTCTGGTTATAGCCTTGGCCACATCTCAAAGTTGGATAATTCACGTTCTTTATAACTTGTTGTTGACTAAGTACTTTATTGCAAGGTTTCTAAAGGGTGATTTGAAACTCACAAGGTTTATTTAAAAAGAGGTTTCTTCTTGATTTACTGCACTGTGAGTGGAGAATGTGGCCCATCACATGTCTACTTTCAGAAACTTTTAAGAAGCTTTTATCCTGGCCCAGAACACATCCAGTGTCTGTGTGCGTTTCATCAACACTTAAGACAAATATATGTTCTCTGTCTGCAGAATTCAAAACTACATGTCAGTTAATTAACTTTGTCATATCAATTACATTGTTCAGAATCACATGCTATTTAATGTTGTCCAAACCTACATGTCAAAAACCAATAAGGCCATGTAAAAATCTGTTGGTATCGATTACATTTGTCAATCCATTTTTATTAATATATACTTTGTGTATTCAGTAGCTGTAATTTGGTGCATATAATATATACAGCATTGTTATGTCTTTGTCGACTAAGTAATACATGTAAAACACCCAGCACACTGCCAAGTATAGAGTAGGCACTCAATAAATGTTGGTTAAAATCTGACTCTCAATCCTTAGCCCAAGAGGAAATGATTGTCTTTAACTAATGTGATCCCTTGACCTAAGCTTTACCTTGTCTAACATCCTGCTGTTTAAACTCCCTGTGTGTGTGTGTGTGTGTGTGTGTTTAGACTCTTTGAGTCATTTTGTTTTAATAGGACTTTGAGTGGTCTCTTCTGAGTTTGTAGAGAAATCAGGGCAGGTGAAGTATTGGCTCTCTCTCTCTCCATTCCTGTCTCTGGCTGATCGCGTCCAACAAGCCACACCTGGCCCTTAAAAGAAACACATGCCTCAGCTGCTCCATTCTTTAGGATTTCACTGGTTGTGCTACAGTATTGTTCCCTGGAGAATCCCATGGACAGAGGTGCCTGGTGGGCTACAGTCCACGGGGTGGTCAAGAGTCAGATATGACTTAGCACGCACAAGCAAGTATTCCTGGAACAGAAGCAATGAGTTGAAAGGGGAGACTTGTCCAAGTAAAAAATGGATTTATAAAGAAAACAATTTAGAGCTGGTTTGTTTTAGTCAGTAAGTCGTGTCCAGCTCTTTGCAACCCCATGCACTGTAGCCCACCAGGCTCCTCTGTCCATGGGATTTCCCAGGTGAGAATACTGGAGGGGGCTGCCATGCCCTCCTCCAGGGGATCTTCCCGACCCAGGGATGGAACCGGCATCTCCTGCATTGCCGGCGGATTCTTGACCACGGAGCCGCCGGGGATCAACCACGTGGCAGGGGTTATTTATTTGAGCTCTGTCATGTGCCAGGAGGCTCATTTCATGGACGGTGGAGGTCCCCACCAGCACCCTGATGCTCCGTTCTTCACCCAGCAGCCAGGTGGATCCCATTAAACGTAATTCAGACCGTTCGTGATCCGCCCACCTCAGGAAGTCAGAGGCAAAGTCCTCGCCCTGGCCGTCCCGCCCCGCGCGGACGCGCCTGTGCCCTCCCCGGCTCCAGCCACAGCGGCCCGCGGCCGCCCCGACAGGCCCGTCGTGCCCCTGCCTCAGGACGCTTGCACTGGCTCCGGAGCGGACCTCGCCTGCAGCGCGCCTCCCCGCAGACGCCCCCGAGGCTCCCTCGGGCCTTCAGGTGAGCCCTTCGTCAGGACCCCCTGTGTGCTGCGGCCTGGGGGTGCCTTGAAAACAGGCAAGACTCGGACACTGCGGATCCTGACCCTGCAGGGCACCAGCCGGCCGGGCTGTTCTCTGTCTCTGTTATTTATGTGATGTTTTTGCTGTGCTGGGTCTTTGTGACTGTACGGCTTTCTCTGGCTGCAGTGAGCGGGGGCTCAGGCTTCTCATCGTCGGGGGCTTCTCTTCTGGGGCACGGGCTCTGGGGGTCTCGGGCTTCAGCGGCCACAGCTCCTGGGCTCAGCGTTCAGAGCCCCTGGACTCAGCGGTCAGAGCCCCTGGGCTCAGCGGCCGCAGCTCCTGGGCTCAGCGGTCAGAGCTCCTGGGCTCAGCGGCCGCAGCTCCTGGGCTCAGCGGCCGCAGCTCCTGGGCTCAGCGGTCAGAGCTCCTGGGCTCAGCGGCCGCAGCTCACGGGCTCCAGGACGCAGGCTCAGTAGCTGTGGTGCGCGGGCTTAGTTGCTCCGCGGTATGTGGGCTCTTCCCAGACTAGGGATTGAACCGTGTCTCCTGCATTATTAGAAAGGCAGATTCTTTACCACTGGAGCAGCGGGGAAGGTTTTTCTCTTACTCGTTCATTCACCCGGCATTTCTTCACGACCTCCTGTGTGCCAAGGCCTGTGCAGACAAAGATGGGACAAATTTTAAAAAATGCACACAGATTGTCTCCTCTCAGGCCCTCCCTGGTTTCCTCTGTAGGGCTGAGAACTGAGAGGGCAGGTGGGCAGGGAGGTAGATGTGTCTCCGTGTGTTTTATCATTTGCTTCTCTCCACAAGCTAATAGGCCCAGTTCACAGACAAGGCACAGTTCAGTTCAGTCGCTCAGTCATGTCTGACTCTTTGCGACCCCATGGACTGCAGCACACCAGGCCTCCCTGTCCATCACCATCTCCCAGAGCTTGCTCAAACTCATGTCCATCTCATCAGTGATGCCATCCAGCCATCTCATCCTCTGACATCTCCTCTTCCTGCCCTCAATCTTCCCCACCATCAGGGTCTTTTCTAATGAGTCAGCTCTTCATGTCAGGTGGCCAAAGTATTGGAGTTTCAGCTTCAGCATCAGTCCTTCCAATGGAATTCAGGACTGATTTCCTTTAGGATGGACTGGTTGGATCTCCTTGCAGTCCAAGGGACTCTCAAGAGTCTTCTCCAACACCACAGTTCAAAAGCATAAATTCTTCTGCACTCAGCTTTCTCTATAGTCCAACTCTCACATCCATACATGACTACTGGAAAACCCATAGCTTTGACTAGACGGACCTTTGTTGGCAAAGTAATGTCTCTGCTTTTCCATATGCTGTCTAGGTTGGTCATGACTTTGCTTCCAAGGAGTAAGCGTCTTTTAACTTCATGGCTGCAGTCACCATCTGTAGTGATTTTGGCTTGACACATTAGTTTCTGATAAAATTAAATCACTTTTTCAACCTGTCTTGGTGGGAGGAGCAAGGAAATCTGAATATGGGCTGGTCTGTGATATTAAGAAATTATTCATTTCATTGTGTGATAATGATATTGTGGTTGTATAGAAGAGACTTTATTTTTCCTTCTGTTTAGTATATGTTCTGCCCAAGTGAGCACACATTTTTTTTTTCCTTAGAGATACAAGCTAAGGAAGTGAAAGCATGTCTATAATTTACTTTAAAATTGACCTGGAAAATAGACATATAGACAGATTTTCACAACCTATTTTTAAAGCAAATATATATTATAAAATATGGTACATTTCCTTATTTTAAAAGTACAGGTATTATATTTTCTTGTTACCAAAGTTATTTTTTAAAAACATTGAATATGGCCATGTACTTTACTTTATATCTTTCTATATGATGGAAAATGTCATAGCAATTTTTTTTTTAATGTGGACAATCTCTTTTATGCAGAGAGGTCCTAGTTGCCCTATAACACAGGTCAAATTTGGAAGGAAGGCTTCACTCACAACTGAGAAATATTTTTCAGCAATTTTTTTTTTCTGGAGGAAAACAAATCACAATGAGGTTTAAATAATCATAAGGGATTCTTTATAATAAATCTTATGCCCCCCCAAATAAATATTTTAAAAAATCAAAACAATTTAGAGAAAAAAAAAAGATAAAAAATAGCTTATGCCCAAACTGTGTGAAATGATAACATCCACCTGCCTTGTCCAAGCACACAAAGGGTCTCAGATGACAATGAATAAAAGCAAGTGGAGGACCATTCCATGCAGTAAGGAGCATTATATAACTATTTAGAATATTTATGCATGTGAACAATCATCCACACAAAAGTTTGCTTATACATGCATAGAATATTCTGGAAAGATGCCAGGCAGCTGCTCAGAGTGGCTGCCTCCAGGGAGAGGAACTTGCTGACTGGTGGGAAGGAGAATACAGAGGTAAGAGTATTACTTTTCTTCTTCATAAATTATGTGTGTGCGTGCGCGCTCAGCTGTGTCTGACTCTGTAATCCCATGGACTGTAGCCCTCCAGGCCCCTGTGTCCACGGGATTCTCCGAGCAAGAGCACTGGAGTGGGCTGCCATTTTATCCTCCAGGGGATCCTCCCGTCTCAGGGATGGAATCTGAGACTCTTGTGTCTCCTGCAGTGGCAGGCGGGTTCTTTACCAGCTGAGCCACCAGGGAAGCCCTTATGAGTTACAGACCATATGAATCACTTAGAATAGTTTTGTGGAGGTCTTGCCATCTGATGAGATCCTGTGTGTGTGAGTCGCTCCGTCGTGGCCAACTCTCTGAGACCCCACAGACTGTGGCCCGCCAGGCTCCTCCATCCATGAATTCTCCAGGCAAGGAGACTGCAGCGGGTTGCCCCTCTTCTCCAGGGGATCTTCCACAGCCAGGAATCGAAGCCCGGTCCCCTAAACTATGCCTTGCACCCCTCCGGAACTCCTGGTGACGCGGGTGGTCTGCGCTGGTGATCGCCAGGCCTCATCCTTCCCCGTGGCCACAGCGTTGAGTCAGCCCTTCCCACACTGCCCGGGCGTGGCTCTGGGGCCTGCTGGCCGCTGGAACCAGAAGCAAGCTTGGTGCTAGGCCCGCGTCTCCCTCCTCTCCGAAGGCCCGGCTCCAGCCATGAGGGCTCACCCTGCAGGATGTGAGGCAGCCGAGCCGTTCTGGAGCACCAGCCCACAGCCCACCACGGGAGCACAGCTGAGCCCTTCGCGTGTCACAGTGGGGTTTGAATGGCGGAGCCTCCACCGGAGCACTCCAGGAGTGAGGGTGCTGTGACCTACCGCCTTCTCCCTTCACGGCCCTGAGTGGCCCTTTGCCCCTGTGGTGCTCGGGCTTCTCCCCTCACAGCCTTGGTGGCCTCAGGCCTCGAAGTGCAGAGACAGACTGGCCTGGGCGGGCCTCTCTCTTCTGCTGCTCCGCCACCCAGCTTCTGAAGCCCCTGCTCTCCCCCTGATGACGGCCAGCACGCCCCTAGGTGTGAGCACCTTCCCTCCTCACACCTCCCTCCCGGAGCGCACACCCTGTCCTGCTTTGGTTGTTTTTTTTTCCTGGGGTTTTGTAGTCCCTGGGGTCACAGAGTCAGACCCAACTTAGCGACTGAACGATAAAAGCTACAAGAAGTCCTTCAATTATGTTACAGGCATGACTTTTGTCCTACGCCATGCCTTAAAGCAAAAAAAGTTTATTAAGAAGTCAGTCCTCTTCTCTTGCTTCTGGTTACCCAGTTCCCCTCTCAACAGGATCATACACACCTCGTGGGCTGGCGCCTCCTGCCCTCTGTAATGCGTCCAAGGAGAGAGCCATCCAGACCGCGGCTGATGAGCTGGCTTTCTGCTGCTCTGAAGGCCTGTTACTTTCACGGCACGAAATAGGACTGGAAGCCTTATATTGCTTTGCCCCATTTCACCCAATAACCACACTTTAATTATAATTCCACTTTCTCAGGATCTCTGGCCTGAAACCCACTCAGTGCTAACCAACTTCTATACTGGTTAGTTTTCCCTGGAAGACAGCAAAAGAACTTAATCTTATTTTAAAATGAGAACAAAATGCTGGTGGGGGAACATCCAGGAGAGAACATAAACCATTTCAGGTCTAGGATGCAGAGCATCAGGAACTTGGGAAGCAGCTGAAAAGTTATGGTCAAAAGATGATTCATATTCGGCTCCCTCCTGAGTCCCAGGGTGAGCGCGTCTGGCTGGACTAATGTGAACTGTGTACCAGCTGGTGACGCAAAGAAAACCTCAGGGAATGAACATCAGAGCGGCCCAACCAACACAGCCCAGGGAAGGAGTCTGTATTTGTGCACGCATGGTCTCTGTCTGCACTGCAGACAGAAATAACATGTTTCATGTTAACTTTAAGTCTGTGTACTTGTAGCTATGCCATCATATTACAGTACGAACATTACATCCTCAATAAACTACAAGGCATAGTTTTGTGAGTACAGAGATCCACCTCATTCCTTTCAGTGGCTGCATGATAATCTGCTCAACTGATTTTCCACAATTAACTAAGCAGCTTACTACTGCTGGATATTTAAGCTGTTTCAAGTTTTTTAAAATGCTGTGATAAATGTGCATCTATTTTTCTGTGCCTACGCTTTTTGAGAAGGTAAGTCCCGCGGATTGCAGCAGTGATTAATTAATCGCACCTTACATGTTGACACGCGACCCCACGTTAGAGTGCTGGTCCCTCAGTTGTGTCTGGCTCAGTCGTGTCTGACTCTGTGACCCCACAGACTGTAGCCCACCAGCCTCCTCTGCCCATGGATCCTCCAGGGAAGAATACTGGAGCGGGGAGCCATTCCCATATTGCCTTCTAAAATGGCTTTCCACCTGTTTCCCTCCCAACATATGAGAATGTGCCATCTGTAACAGTACTGGGTATCATCCATAATGTGTATGCTGGTTTGTGCTGGTGGTGAGGGCTTTTAAAAGCTCCATTTATCTGATCGTTAGTGCAATTAAGATCTTCCCTGACGGTTTTAATTTCTTCATTTAAGAGCTGCCGTCAGACTGTGTACCTATCTTACTTATCCTTGCTGCTTTACAACCGCATTTCTTTTTTAACTTTTTGTTTTGTATTGGGGTATAGCCGATTAACAATCCCGTGGGACAGCAAAGGGACTCAGCCATGCATATGCATGTACCCATTCTCCCCCGAACTCCCCTCCCATCCAGGCCGCCATGTAAAGCAACAGCACTTTTTATAAGGACTACGTGTAAGATACCTGTCATGTGTCTTTTCACTTTGCATAGTGTCTTATACTGTGGAAAAGTTTAAATTTTTTACATGGTCCTCCCTGACACTGTCCCTCCTCATAACTTCTGGACTCTGTCCTGCTTACCAAAGCCTATCTGAACTCAAGGGGACAGAAATATTCTACATCATCTTCTAAGAAATTTAACATTGTGTTTCCTATTGTATCTTAAATCTATATTGAATGAACTTCTTTGTTAGGGGTAAAATGTGACTCTGACTTTATTTCCAGCTGGATAATTGTCAAGCACTGTTTCAGTAATCTATCTCCCCCACTCACATGAAAAATAATTACTTTTGCAATTAACTAAATTCATGGGGATACAATAATTTTTCAAGAATTTCCTTGTGATGCTTTCCTATTTACCCTTCTACATTGATTTTCAGAACAAAATTGTCAATGGAAAATTATCCTAAAAGAACTGTGACTGGAATTGACTGAATGTACAGACGTGTTTACAGTACTGAAAATTCCATCTGGAAACATGAATTTACACTTATTCATAACCTCTGTTCTCCTTAACAAAGGTTAGTAATTGCCTTCCTATATGTAAAGCCATGAGTGAATTCATCTGTAATTTCTTCTTTTTTTCTTCTGGGCTTGATATTAGGGTTGAATTACCCTCATGAAAGAACTACTCCAAAATAATCTATTTCAATTATTTTTTTCTGTACTCTAGACCAGCTTAATTATGATTCCTTGAAGGTTCAGCATTAATCTCTGAAACCAGGTGTCTTAAAAAAGGGCTAGACTATTCCAGTTCTCTGCTTCTTCCATTTTAAATATTTGGAATTTTTACTTTTTGCCTTTACTAAATAGTCTTGCATTATTCCCAGTTATTTTCTAATTCTTTTGTTCCAGTCTTATGCAGATTTCTAGACACTTCCTAAAACATACTCTATGTCATAGGTCTTGTTGAATATTCTCACCAACAAAGGAATACAGTCATATATGTGGTGATATCAAGCTTTAAAAGTGTTACTGTTTAAGCTTTAGCACATGCTAATCCTCATCATTAAGTTTCAGTTTCAAAAACTGTTATGATCTCCAAGTACATATACTGTCCTTCAGAGTTCACTGCTTAAAAATAGCTTTCAAGAAGACTCTGAAGGATACTAAGCTGTCATTATAGAGCATTTAGTCTGGGTAAGGCACTATGCGGAGCACTTGGTATGCAGCAGCAAGTTTACGATTTCACACCAAGGGTTTTAAGAGAGTCATATAATTACATTTACATTTGAACAGACCACTGTGGAAGTAGTGTGAAGAACGAGCTTGGAGGGGACAAAAAAAGAGACCAGTGTTTAGACAACTGGAATAGTCCAAGTGAGATGACTATGTTTTGGGCTAGGGCAATGAGGATGGAAAGATGTGCATGAATTCCAAAAGTAGTCAGCAGAGGTGTCCCCAGGACTTGGTGACACAGCGGGTGGGGAAGAGCTGAGGGCCTGAGACGACTCCGTAGCATGAATTTCATGATGGTGAGCAAGGTGTGCACTTTGTCTGAAGACTTCTCCACATTCTTTACATTTGTGAGATCTCTCTCCAGAGTGGATTCTTCTGTGTAGACTGAGGTGTCCAATCTGGCTGAAGGTTTTCCTACATTCCTTACACTGATAGGGTTTTTCTCCAGAATGAATTCTCTGATGAACAGTAAGGGACTGTCGATGGCTAAAGGCTTTACCGCACGTGCTGCATTCGTAAGGTTTCTCCCCTGTATGACTTCTTTGATGACAAGTGAGTGAGGATTTTGTTCTGAACGCCTTCTCACATTCAACACATGCATAGGGCTTCTGGCCTGTGTGAAGTCTCCGATGCTGAGCACGGGATGAGCTGTCACTGAAAGCCTTCCCACATTCAGTACATTTATAGGGTCTCTCTCCTGTGTGAACTCTCTGATGCTGGACAAGACGGGTAGCCTGGCTGAAGGCTTTACCACATTCAGTACACTCATAAGGTCTCTCTCCTGTATGAATTTCATGGTGCTGTGTGAGGTGTGCCCTCTGGTTGAAGGCTTTCCCGCTTTCCTTACATTCATAAGGCTTCTCTCCAGTATGAATTCTCCGATGAGTAGCCAGCTGTGAACTGATGCTAAAAGCTTTTCCACACTCCTTACATTCATAGGGTTTTTCTCCAGTATGGATCCTCAGATGGCTAGCGAGGTGTATGCTCTGCCTGAAGGCTTTTTCGCATTCCCTGCACTGCCTCTCTCCAGAATGCACTCTTTGGTGCTGGGTGAGTGAGGCATGATGGCTGAAGGCTTTCCCACAGATGTCACATTCATATGGTTTTTCCCCTGTGTGAATTCTCTGATGGATGGTCAGGGATGAGCCGTAGCTGAATGTTTTCCCACACACATTACATCTGTAGGGTTTCTCTCCGGTATGAATTCTCCTGTGCTGAATAAGTCCTATGTGATCGCTGAAGGCCTTCCCACAGTCAAAACAGTCAAAGGGTTTCTCCCCAGTGTGATAATATCTCCAGTGACGGATAAGCGACGTGTTCTGCCTGAAAGCCTTCCCACATTCAATACATTCGTAGGGTCTTTTGCCAGTGTGGCACCTCTGATGTCGGGCAAAGGACGAGCCATCACTGAAGGCCTTGCCACATTCCTCACATTTATAAGGCTTCTCCCCAGTATGAATTCTCTGATGCTGAGCAAGGTGTGCAGGCTGGCTGAAGGCTTTTCTACACTCCTTACATTTATATGGTTTTTCTCCAGTATGAATTCTTTGATGTTGAATAAGGTGTACATTTTGGCTGAAGGCTTTCCTACATTCCTTACATTCAAAGAGTTTCTCTCCAGTGTGTATTCTGTGGTGCTGGACCAGGTGCTGACTCTGGCTGAAGGCCTTCCCACAGTCCTTACACTCATACGGTTTCTCTCCAGTATGAATTCTCTGATGAACAGTAAGAGATGAGCTCTGGGTGAAGGTTTTCTCACATTCATTACATTTAAAAAGTTTCTTCCCTGCATAGACTTTCTTGTGTTTTAATACCATAGAATTTTTGGAGAAGTTCTTTTTATCTGACTTGTGATTATTATCAATATCCTCTTCTATGCTGTGTAGAGGAACAAATTTCTCAGGTTTGTTATCTCTGTGGTCTACTTCCACAGTGAAGGTTTCTTTAGGAGTGCTTTTTTCTTGCCTGATAAATGTCTCTTGGCTTAACAACTGCCTCTCAAAAAGATCTTCACATTTCCAATTTTCTCCAAAAGTAGGACACTCAAGATCATAGCTTGCAATTCTCTCCATTAACATATCATCACACACAAACTGCTTCAGAGGTAGTTCTTTTGTCTCATGTATAGATTCCCAATCTGAAAGATTTAAAAAACCAAATGTTTCCTTTATCATGGGTTATAACAAAGGAAACATTTAACACAGAAAAGGTGATTGGAAAATAATGAACTCCACAAAATATATTATGCACAGGCATTTCAACTGAAAAAAAATAAGTAAGCAGGCCCCAGAGAAGAACATGGAAATGGTGATTTAGAAAATTAAATGTAGGATGACAGAGTCCTGAAGGTGTAGGCTGCAATGGCAGTAACATTTTATGCCTGTATTAATGGAACAGACTATACATGAAACTCTCTTTCTCTGTTCTCTCCCTCTTCTAGGAGACTTGCGTATACAGCCAGGCGAACTTTCTTAAAAAACCAGTACTACCACATAACTCTGCCACTCAAAAATCTCAGCAGATTTCCCGAAACCACAAATACCTTATGCTTTGTGACTTCTCTTGGAGTTTAGGCAAAATCCTAGAGTCATCTCTTCATAATCAGAAAATAGCATTCCCATAAGCCATTTCCATGTATTTTAATACAGTAAATGCTTTTCATTTCTCATAGATCCCTGAACTTCAGAGTGCATATTAAGGGATTTTTCCATTCATCATCTTTCTTCCACCAGCCTAGGAAAACTGTCACATCTTAATAGGGTTCTGCCATGTGTCTTTTTGTAGAAACTAGTCTTAACAGAGATATGTGGGTTGGTATCACTATTATTAATTAAATGCTTATTTACTACCATGTCACTACCTTCCTTGCCTTGTGAGAGAATATAAGCTTTCAGGAAGAAATAAATGAGCCTTATATACTACTATTAAGTCACTTAACATATATCACAGGAACTCAGGCATAAGTAAGAAACTCTTGATAAATCTATAAAGAAGATATGTGTATAGAAGAGGTGACACTAAGGGAAAACTTTAGGGAAGCAATATAATAACAAATTATTGACTAATCCAATGCTCCCTAAATAGTTTTCTACTACATGTCAAGCATGAGGAACACTAAAGTAACTAAAGACAGTTGTTCTAGAGAAGTACAGAAAGTAATGAGGAAGACAAGACCAACAAAGGAAGGAATATGAGAAGGAAATATGATATTTCAAAAATGAATCCATGTGGTAAAAAAGTAAAACTAGTATAAAGTTCAGAGATGGGAGGGATCAAATCTACTAAAGCAATTAATAAACACCGAGGTATTAACAAGCTTCCTTCCCAGGTCATTCATGGTATCAGGAACACCCCAGCTTCAGTAATTCTAGAACTGGGTCCATGAGAGCTCAAGAAACCAATTCCCTATGGTTTTTCTTAAGTAGATGGACTGAGGGGAGCAATCCTAGAAAGAGAAAAGCAGAGAGATGACAGCATCATCTGCTCCTCCCTCAAATTTGCTTTCCTGTCGTGTGAAGGCTGTCTTCATTTCCACCCTCCCATAGAGAGCTGTGGTTTTCCCTTACCATTTTGGCTTTTCTCAACATGGATGCTGAGCTATCTTAATCACTGAATAATACTTAAAGCCATTCTGCGACTCAATGTCCCATCAGATTTACAACAGGCTTCTTTATCCCCTTTCCCTCTCCTTGTATCTGTTCTTCACATGGACAGTTATTACCTCTTCTCAGCAAAGTTCTTCTTTCTGTTTTCCTCTTTAAGGTAGATAGTAGCTTCCTACATAACCAAACTATAAAGCGTGTCTAAACTGAGCTTATTTCCCTCCTAATATGTGGAGGATCCTGGAAGTATAGGGTCCACATCATCCCCAAATGTAAAAATCAAACACTGTTACAGAAGTAAAAGGAGAATTTCATAAAGGCATAACTATCATGTGTGATCCCAACATTCCCTTATCTTTGTGAAATTCAGGTTCTTCAGCAGGGGAGGCAAAAAATAAGCACATACTCCCAAAACAAGTTAATTATGGGCTCTCCTGAGTGTTACAAAGAAAATAAACGGTGGCTTCATAGACTGTTCATCATGTTAGCTGGTTAGGAAGGTCTCCAGTGAGATGACTTTTGAGCTCTGGCCTGAGAGCCAGGCATAGGCAGAAGGCCAAGAAGAGAGCGTTCTAGGCAGAGAAAAGAGGAAATACAAAAGCCTGAGCGGGAAAGAGCTTGCGAGTTCAGAAAAGGCGGCCTATGGGCTCGAGCAGTGCTCTGCAACTGTACATCAGGCGCTTGCTGAAAACGACAGTTGGAAGACACTGCCTATGACCCAGAGGCAGGCAGGCCTGGAGCTCAGACTGCCTCTGACCTCACCTGGTCTCTCACGGCCTAGAGACTCAGGATGTGGGAATACTTGTGACACACATGGAACATACCTTGGTACCTTGCGTTGTGAAGAAAACTCTGGGCTAAAGTACAGTGAAAAAGCTAAAACATAATGGAGAATAAGGCTGGAAAATTAAGAAAGAGCTGGTAGGATTTGGATTTTTCCTATTTGCAACAGAAAAGCAAAAAAATGATTTAAAGTAGCAGGGTATGTTATGATTTGCATGCAGCATCTAATTTTGGAGTTAAGACTTAAAAAACAGAGAAGCTTATGTTAAGTCAGTATGTCAAAAGGAAAGAGGGGATGGGAAGGAGCTGGACAAAGATTTTTGCAGAATGGGTTTTTAGAAGACAGTCAAGATTTCCAGGAGAAATAACAGCCTCAGCTATGCCAGTGATACCACTGTGATGGCAGAAAGGTAAAAGAAACCAAAGAGGCTCCTGATGAGGGCGAAAGAGGAGAGTGAAAAAGCCGGCCTGAAACTCGACTTTCAGAAAACTAAGATCATGGCATCCGGTCCCATCAATGCATGGTGAATAGAAGGGGAGAAGGTGGAAATAGTGACAGATTTTATTTTCCTGGGTTAAAAAATCACTGCAGGCTATGACTGCAGCCATGAAATTGACAGTTGCTCCTAGGAAGGAAAGCTATGCTAAACCCAGACAGCATATTAAAAGACAGAGACATCATTTTGCTGATAAAGGTCCGTATAGTCCAAGCTATTGTTTTTCCAGTAGTCATGCATGGATGTGAGAGTTGGACCATAAAAGAAAGCTGAGCACCGAAGAATTGATACTTTTGAACTGTGGTGTTGGAGAAGACTCTTGAGAGTCCCTTGGACTGCAAGGAGATCCAACCAGTCCATCCTAAAGGAAATCAGTCCTGAATATTCATTGGAAGGACTGATGCTGAAGCTGAAACTCCAATACTTTGGCCACCTGATGCGAACAGCCGACTCACTGGAAGACTCTGAGGGTGGGAAGGATTAAGGGCAGGAGGAGAAGGGGACAACAGAGGATGAGATGGTTGGATGGCATCACCAACTCAGTGGACATGAACGGAGCCAACTCTAGGAGACAGTGAAGGACAGGGGAACCTGGCATGCTGCAGTCCAGGGGTCAGAGAGTCAGAAAAGACTGAGCAACTGAAAAACAACAAGCAGAAAGAAGATGTTTGGGGCACTCATGCTAAGAAGGCAACTTTCAGTCTTCTCCCAGGTTTGGAAGGCTTGAAAAGAGTTTCTTTTTCTTTCAATTAATTTAATTGGAGGCTAATTACTTTACAATGCTGTGATGGTTTTTTGCCATACATCATCATGAACTGGCCACAGGCAGACAGGTGTTTCCGTCACCCTGACCCCCCCTCCCAGCTCTCTCCCCACCCTAGCCCTCTGGGTTGTCCCAGAGCACCAGCTTTGGGTGCCCTTCTTTGAGAAGAGCTTCTAAGAAGCATAAGAAAGGAGGCAAGATCACCTGTGGAAATGGCTGAGCCATCGCCTAGAAAGGTTCCCCTCTCTGCTTCTCCCACACTCACTGGGGAATGGGCATCCCATCTCACTCTTCCTCGTCATCCAGGGCTCCTTCCCTCGCTCCAACAAGGAGATGACATGTGGCTTAGAGATACAAAGTCCTGCATACAGAGAAAGAGATGAAAGTTGGTCATGTTTTGGACATTGCAGCTGGTCCCTTAATTCTGATGGAATGACAAGATGGGAATGAATAGTTCAAGGAGCGACAGACTATATAAAGCTTCTGGCATAGTTTAGTGGGGCTGCCAGCAGTCTATCCTGTAAAAGTGGAACCGTTTTCTAAGAGACTGGAGGCAGAAATTCAGCCCAGCATTTTTAGAAGATCACTGGACAGCAGTAAGTGAGGTAATATAAAGGATCCCTAGAGATAGTTTGGAGTTTGAGTTAACTGTCTGATTAAAAAATAAAGTCAATATTCTTCAGAGGAACACAACAGAATCCTGAAACTCTATAATGTAGTATTATAGTGTCCAGGAAAAAATCCAATTACTCCCTAAAAAGTGGAAAAAAGTGAATCATACTCAGAAAAAAAGGCAATTAATGGAGACCCAACCTGTGATAACACAGATGCTGGAATCAGTAGACTAGGATTTTAAAACAGCTATTATACCTATTGTCAAGAATATACAATAAGATATGCTTGTAATACTCTCGGCAGCAAAATAGAAATTATAGAAAAGAACCAAGTAAAAAGTCTAGAATTGAAAAACACAGTATCTGAAATTTAAAAACTTACTAGAGAGGCTTAAGAAGACATTGAAGAGGACAAAGAAAGCAGCAGTGAACTTGAAAATGAATCAGTAGAAATTATCTAAGCTGACAGGAAAAAAATGTTTAAAAGTGAACAGATCCTTCATTACCTAAGGCACAGTATCCGAGGTTCTAACATGTGTGCAATGGAATCCCAGAAGGAAAAGAGAGAGTAGAAAAAAATTAAATAATAATCAAACATTTCTCAAAGTGGGTGAAAGACAGACGTTTAGTTTCACAACGTTTAGTGGACCACAAGCAAGCGGGATAAAAGGGGCCTCTAGACAAGGGAAAGCTAAACTAGCTGATGAGGCGGCCCTAGGGCTGAGAAGGGTGTGAGTTTCCCTAAGAACATCTAGAGCAATTTTCAGTTTGTGCCTCATTAGTTCACTTTCTGCAAGCTAATAAAAATATACAGATTTTAAAGCAATATTCTGAATTCATAACGATCTGGCTATATTCTTGGTGAACTCTGTTACGCTGGTAACAACACTACAGGACAGAGCGAACAAGCCAGCACAGGAGAGCGGTGGAGTCACAGCATGCCCCGGGCTCCCAACCACCTAACGGGCACACGCACGGAATACCTGATCCAGCAGTCACTGACTCAGCCTGAAATGTTCATCAGTTCCTGAACACCTTCTTCATTTTCCAGATTCAATTCTGACTGACACACAGTAAATTAAAAAAAAAAAGTAAAGAGTCTCTAAGGGTAATTCTGAATTAGGCAGAGGGGCCAAAGTCCTCACCCAGTGACACCAGGCTCCGGTAGTTCTCCAGCGTCATACTCCTGTACAAGCTCCTCTGAGCAGGGCTCAGCCACTCCCATTCCTCCTGGGAGAAGTCTACTGCCACATCCTTGAATGTCACCAGGTCCTGAAGTAACACAAAGACCTTCCGGATCAAGCAATGCTCACGTCCACATGTGACTTCAAGCTTAGCGTTAAGTTGGCCCTACTTTATGTGAGAAATAGCCCTCAGAGGGAAAAAACCTTAAACACATAATAGTTCTTACTGAAGTTGCTAAACTGCATTGTATACAGTGGTGCTAATCCATGTCTCTTGTGTGTGCGAGTGTGTGTGCTCAGCTGTGTCCGAGTCTGCCACTCCATGGACTATAGGCCACCAGGCTCCTCTGTCCATGGGAGTTTTCAAGCCGGGGAAAATACGGGCAGATGGTCACCGGGCAGTAAACAAGGGCTTCAAAGAAGGATGTGAATCTATGGTTGAACCTTCAAAAACAACAAAAAAGAATACTTAAGTTGATATTATGGAAATGGTACTCTATGGGATCCTAGTGTTTTCAGGAGAAGAGGCATTGAACTGACATGACTGGGGTTTTTTGTTGACACAATAAAAAATATATTTAGAGTGCAGGTGTTTTCGGGGGTGGGGTCGGGTGGGGCTTGCCGAGTCTCATGGCTTGTGGGATCTTAGTTTCCTAACCAGGGATCGAACCCAGTCCCAGTAGTGAAAGCGCGGGGTCCTAACCACTGGAACGCCAGGGAATTCCCCGAGAACGCAACTGTTTTTTAATGCTGTACCAGCAAGAACCAGTTAGCAGGCCTGCCGCGCCTCGGCGACCCGGGCAGCAGCACGAGAAACCGCCCAGTGCAGACAACACGCCCAACCTGCGGACTGAATTTGAGTCCAGCAAAGCGGCATATATTTAGACAATATCAAAGTGAAACCAAAGCCTTTTGGTTTCTTAAAGACAATGCCCAGTTATAATCAACAGCAGATTGAGACAATTTTCTCTCTTTTTTCCGGTCAATTTTGAGAGGTTGTTTTTTTTTAATTGAGATACAGTTGACAAACAATACTGTGTAAGTTTCAGGTATACAACACAGTGTTCACAGTTTTTAAAGGTTATACTCCACTTACAGTTATTTTAAAATATTGGCTATATTCACCTGTGTTCTACAATATATCCTTGTAGCTTATTTTATACATAATAGTTTATAACTCTCCATTCCCTACCTCTATCTTGTCTCCTCCTTCCCCCCAGTAACCCCTACTTTGATTTCTGTATCTGTGAGAGTTGTGAGAAATTTTGTAAAGTGTTATGGGCATTTTCATCTTCACATTTATTTCCAATGAAAATACTAAAAATCTTTGTAACGCTCAGCATTGTCATTACCACAACACAGATAGAACTAGAGGGTATTATCTAAGCAATAAGTCATACAGATAAATACTGTATGATCTCACTTAACTGCAGAATCTAAAAAAACAAAACAGAAACTGACTTTGGATAGATACAGAGCTAGAACTGGTAGTTGCCAGTGGAGAGGGGAGTACAGCATGGAAACGTGGAACAAAAAGGAGTAACCTTATAGGGCAGAAACCTGATAAACACTACCTCAACTAGGCATTCAAGTACGTCGACAGTATGAACCCTAGTATGATACATGATGAAAACGGAACTCTGTCATCTCCCTTCTAAAAACACACTAGTCCAGTCTAATCAGAGGACAAAACATCAGATGTGAGAGATGTTCTACAAAATACCCGAGAACCTCTCAAAACTGACAAGGTCTTCAAAAAGAAGGAAAGTATGAGAAACTGTCACATACAAGGAGACAGAATGACTAAATGTCATGTGGTACCTTGGATAGGATGCTGGGACAGAAAAAGGACAGCAAGTGAAAACTAAGGAAATGTGAACAAAGCATGAGCTTAATAATTATCTGTCAATGCTGGCTCGTTAAGGGCTTCCCCGGTAGCTCTGCTGGTAAAGGATCCGCCTGCAATGCAGGAGATCCTGGTTCGATTCCTAGGTGTGGAAGTTCCCCTGGAGAAGGGATAGGCTACCCACTCCAGTATTCTTGGGCTTCCCTTGTGGCTCAGCTGGTAAAGAATCCACCTGAAATGCGGGAGACTCGGGTTTGATCCCTGCAATGGGAAGATCCCCTGGAGGAGGGCACGGCAGCCCAACGCCAGTAATCTCGCCTGGAGACTCCCCATGGACAGAGGGGCCTGGCGGGCTGCAGTCCATGCGGTCAAAAAGAGTCAGACACGACTGAGCGACTAAGCACAGCACACACCAAACTACCGTAAGATGTCAGAAACTGGGGAAGTGGAGTGTGATGCATATGCATACTCCCTGCTATCTGAAAATTTTCTATTATAAAAAAAAAAGTTTATTTGTAAAAAATAAGGGGAGCGCTCTCTGGGAGGGGTGGGAACCAGGCCCTTAGATAAGACTGTTTTTCTTGTTCAGTCACTATCATGTCCAGCTCTTTGTGACTCCATGGACTGCAGCACACCAGGCTTCCCTGTCTTCACTGTCTCCTGGAGTTTTGCTCAAACTCATGTCCACTGAATAGATGATGCTATTAACCATCTCATCCTCTGCTGCCCCCTTCTCCTTTTGCCTTCAATCTTTCCCAGCCTCAGGGTCTTTCCCAAAGACTTGTTAATCAGGGGATTTTCATAAGGAAAACAGCTTTACTAAGTCTTAAACAGTAAGACTGCCTTTCGAGGAAGAGAAATGAAATAACTAACCTGGGGTATGGCTTTCACTAGTTCAACTGTCATTTTATCCTTCTTTTCCTGGCTTCTCTCTTGAAGAACAGCACTGTCCTGGTAGGGTAAGCCTGGAAGAAGAAAAAAAGAGAGTGAGATGAGGCCTCTGCACTCCCAGGATAACCAGCATAAAAATTCTGTCTTTCCCTTCCTCCTCCCAGCCTTCTTTGGTTTCACTGCCCACATAACCAAGAGATTACAGGCAACCATTGGTGACTGAGGGGTCTAATTGATAACTCTTTGTCTTATGCTCGAGGTCCTAAATTTGATCTTTTCTAAAAGTTGCATAATAAGTCTTTGGACTTATTATGAATAAAACGAATGAGATGTGCTAGATACTCTGCATACATTATCTTTTCTCACTTTATTTTAAAAAATAATCCCATGAAATTGTTGTTTTCTCTATTTTATAGGTAAAGGTGGACTCTTTCCTTCCCACATCTCCGCTTCATGCTTTGATACAGTCTAGGGTTTGAAAATCTGACTTCTGAATGCCATCAGAGGACAGAATGATCCTCCTCCTCCTGCCAAACCTTTGCTTTCCTCCATGACAGTGGATCCTTTAGCACCCAATTCTGCCATCTTCCTTCTCATCTTTGTCCTCAACTCCTTGGTTTCAACTCCTCCTTTCTGTCACCCAAACTGAGGGTGTCTCCTGCTCCAATCAGGAGCTCCAGGTACCCCATCTCTTGCTTCTCAGTGGAACTCCTGGGACTGGGAGCAGGGAATTCTACCCCAGGATTCTTATCCTGGCAATACACAGTCCCATAAATCAACATGCACAGGCGGCCAAAGTTATCAACCTTCCAAGCAGCCTCACCCAAACACCACAGTCACACAGGCGCTGTTACAGCCACACAGGGTGACACACAGACAGTGACACAAGGTCTCACAGACCCCCTGGTCACACGAAGGACGGGCTCACAAGCATCCAGCGGAAGACACATCACTGATCGCACAGCCGCCTCAGAGACACACGTGGTGACCACAAACATCGGCTCCCCGCCCCTCGGCTCCCCTCACTCGCACACGTACGCTCCAATGCCTCAGAGGCCGTCTTCGCGACCCTCGGGGTGGCGAACCGTGCTCCGTCTTCTCGTGCTCACTTTGGTCTCACACGTTAGGTCTCACACGTTAGTCGTCCTCTCTCACACACACACACAGCCTCAAAGCTGTTTCTGAGACGCGGATTCCTCGCGCACACAGACACACACACCGCAGCTGCCGCGGCCCACACACGCACGCACCACACACACCGGCGTCGCTCACGCGGACGCAGGCTCTGGCACACAACCTCGCACGCCCACCCCGCCGCGGTGGCGCGCTCCGGACGTCCGCAGCCCCGCCCCGCCCCTCCCGCGGCCCCGCCCCGCCCCTCACGCGGCCCCGCCCCGCCCCTCACGCGGCCCCGCCCTCACGCGGCCCCGCCCCGCCCCGCCCTCACGAGGCCCGGCCCCGGCCCGCCCCGCCCCGCCCT
>ML661913.1:595002-636018 GCA_007570785.1 Antilocapra americana | reverse complement strand
CGACGGCGCCCAAGCCGGGGTTCCACAGCCGGCCTCAGAACCGCCCGCCCCGGCGGCCCCGCCGGCCCTCGGGCTCAGACACTCGACCGCCCTGACCAGTCCACGAGCCTCCGCCCGGAAGCCAGCCGCCCTCACCCGAAGGACTTGGGCAGCCGACGCCCGGGAGCCCAGTGCCCAGGCACGAACCTCCCCAGGTGGGCGAGCAGACAGACGCGAGGGGCGGGGACAGGGCGTGGCTCAGCCGAGGGGGCGTGTGCTTACGCTGGACCTTAGCCTCAGAGCGGGAGTGCCTGCGCACTTACGTGACCACGCCCGAGGGGCGGGGCCCAGGGCATCAGAGGCGTGACTACGCCAGAGGGGCGGGGCCCAGGGCTTCAGAGGCGTGACTACGCCCGAGGGGCGGGGCCCAGGGCTTCAGAGGCGTGACTACACCCGAGGGGCGGGGCCCAAGGCATCAGAGGCGCGGCTACGCCTGAGGGGCGGGGCCCAGGATATCAGGGGCGTGGCGCGGCTAGGCGCGAGTGCCCGCAGGCGCACTGAATGAGAACTCCCCTCCCCTCTCCTGGAAACCAGAAGCGTCCGTAGTTACAGGAACCGGACAGTCCTGTGTGAGCTCTGGTGTACACCTGTGATGTACCGCTGTCTGTGTCCGTATGACCGCGGTGTCGCTCGAGTGCGGTCCTCTGACCCTGCCAGTGGGAGCGTGATTTTATTTCTGTGTTAAGTTTTGGCACCGTAAGATCAGTGAGGGAACCCCTGCTGGGCTCTATCGGTTATTGCACCAAATTAGTATTTCTCACTTGCAGAAAGGGAATGTCGTTATTAAGTCTTCAGGAAGTATTTTCTTTGGAACCTGCACTGGTGTTGAATCCCTTTCTGCCCCTGATCAGAGTGGAAATGGCCCGTGGTATGAGATATTAAGAAAATAGTAGAATTAGTAGCTGACTTGGAAATTGAAGCAAGTAAGGAAAAGCCTAAAGGAAATCAATTATCAATATTAGAATGACTGATGCTGAAGCTCCAATATTGTGGCCACTTGATGCAAAGAGCCAACTCATTAGAAAGGGCCCTGATGCTGGGAAAGATTGACAGCAGGAGGAGAAGGGCGTGACACAGGAGGAGATGGTTGGATGTCATCGCTGACTCAATGGACATGAGTTTGAGCAAGCTCCTGGAGATGGTGAAGGACAGGGAAGCCTGGCGTGCTGCAGGCCATTGGGTCACAAACAGTTGGACACGACTAAGCTACTGAACAAAGGAAAAGCCATTCAGGGGAGAGAAAAAACCCACAAAACTCCCCACCCTCTAAGATCTTACTTTCAAGTGAATGGAAACAAACCAAAAAAGAATGAGTAAAATAGTGTATTGAATGGTGAGAAAAGCTGTGGAGAAATAGAAGACAGGGAAGAGGAATAGAGAGTAGAGAAAATGAGAATATTTACTGTCAAAAAATGAATAGCCAAGGCACTGAAGTCTTTAATCTTCTTGCAGCTTTTCATCCTGAATTTCAACATTGGCTCATTTAGGAGTAATTCCTTACATGGAACCTACTGTTATATTCTCAGTGGTAAAGAATCTGCCTGTCTAGGGAGACATGGGTTTGATCCCTGGGTCAGGAAGATCCCCTGGAGGAGGAAATGGCAACGCACTCCAGTATTCTTGCCTAGGAAATCCCACAGAAGGGGGAAGCTGGCAGGCTACAGTCCATGGGGTTGAAAAAGAGTCGGACATGACTTAAGAGACTAAACAATGGGTATGTATTTTTCTTCTCTACACTGGTGCATGCATTTCATAAATGCTTTTGTATATGCACTGAAAAGAAAGTGAGCAAAAAAGTCCTGTGTGCTCAGTTTAGGAATATCCCCTAACATCTATTAATATGATACCCCTTCTATCTGTCCTAGTGCTGTTCCTTTGTGTCAGTCTCTTCTTGTTCAAAGGTGATGGGTGCAGAGATGAGATCATTAAAATACAGCAGCTGTAGGAGGAAGTGTGGGAGAAAAGCTGGTTGGGTAATTCGAAGCTAAATCTGTGACCAGATCTGGGCACCATTTTTCAGGTGTAAAGTATTAAGTCATGGCTGTTTGTTTTTTCACACTTTGCAACACCCAAGCCCCGTTCCACCCCTTGCTAAAGATTGAACTTGGTGGCATATGTGTCTCTCCCTCAGGACAGAAGCAAAAGCCAAGTGGTGATCTCTTGGCCTCATCTTTGGCTGTCAAGACACCTGCCTGGTAAACTTGGTTTCAGGGCATTAAATGTGAGGGGACACAGACTCAGGGCCAGTAAAGTCATTTGTGTGGTGCTGCTGTTCATTAGCACAGTAGGATTCAGATAGCAGTAGGAGGCTAGAGTTCTCCAGATTGCAGGATAATGGTTTCATTTTCTGCTTTTAACTTGCTTTGCTCCCTCCCTGTCTTCAGTTATTCCATCCAAAGAGCTCTTTAAAAAACTGTTTTAATTGGAGTATAGTTGATTTACAACATTGCATTGGTTTCAGGTGTACAGCAAGGCGATTCAGTTATACATACACAAATATCTACTGTTTTTCAGATTCATTCCCCATTGTTGTTGTTCAGTCACTAAGTTGTGTTCCACTTTTTGAGACCCCATGGACTGCAGCACACCAGGCTCCTGTGTCCTCCACTATCTCCAGGAGTTTGCTCAAATTCATGTCCATTGAGTCACTGATGCTATTCAACCATCTCATCCTCTGCTGCCCCCTTCTCCTCCTGCCCTCAGTCTTTCCAGGTATCAGAGTCTCTTCCAATGTATCAGCTTTTTGCATCACGTGGCCAAAGTACTGGAGCTTCAGCATCAGTCCTTCCAGTGAATATCTGAGGTTGATTTCCTATAGAATTGACTGGTTTGATCTCCTTGCAGTCAAAGGGACTCTCAAGAGTCTTCTCCAACACCAGAATTAGAAAGCATCAATTCGTCAATGCTACGGCTTCCCCGGTGGTTCAGACAAAAAGAAACTGTGTGTAATGCAGGAAACCTGGGTTTGATTCCTGGGTTGGGAAGATCCCCTGGAGAAGGGAATAGCTACCCAATCCAGTATTCTTGGTGGGGAAGACTTAAGACCGAGGACAGAATTCCATGGACAGCCTTCTTTATGGTCCAAGTCTCACATCCGTACACAACTACTGTAAAAACCATAGCTGTAGTTCCTTTGTCGCTTATTACAAAACATTTGAGTATAGTTCCCTGTGCTATACAGTAGGTCCTGGTTCATTATGTGTTTTTCAGTGAGCTCCTGAGACCTTGAGAATAAGCTGCTTTTCTACGAGAATCAACTGAGGCTGCTTGTTTTCAAGATCCTGACTGATGGTTAGGTAACTGGAATAGCAACATTTTCAAGTCCGGTTGGCTCTGGTCAGTATTCTCCCGTATGAGTTTGCTGATGTCGACTAAGGTGTGACCTGCACCTGAAGGACTTCCCACATTTGTAACAGCGGTAGGGCTTTTCCCCAGTATGAATCCTCTTATGCTGACAGAGCGAGGAGGAAGTGCTGAAGGCCTTCCCACACGCATCACATCTGAAGGGCTTCACCCCACTGTGAGTCCTGTCGTGCGTCACCAGGGAGGAGTGACTGTTGAAGGCCTTCCCGCACACCTGACACTCGTAGGGTCTCTCTCCCGTGTGACCCCGCCTGTGGACAATGAAATGGGACCTGCAGGTGAAGGCCCGGCCGCATTCCTGACACAGGTAGGGCTTCTCACCGGTGTGGGTCCTCTGGTGCTGAGTGAGCTGCACGAGGCGGCAGAAGGCCTTCGGGCAGTCCTCGCACTGATAGGGCTTCTCTCCGGTGTGAGTCCTGTGGTGCTCCGTCAGGGAAGAGAGGCGGATGAAGGACTTGGCGCACCTGCTGCACCTGTAGGGCTTGTCCTCAGAGTGGATCTTCTGGTGGCGGAGGAGCTGGGCGCTCTGGGTGAAGGCTCTGCCACAGGCCTTGCACTTGAAGGGCTTTTCTCCGCTGTGGATTCTCTGGTGGTCCGCGAGGGCGGAGGGGCGGCTGAAGGCCTTCCCACACTCGCTGCAGCCATGGAACTTCTCTCCAGTGTGGATGATCTGGTGCTGGGTGAGGTGTGTCACCTGGCTGAAGGCCCGTGCGCACTGCCCACAGGCGTAGGGCTTCTCGCCCGTGTGGGTGCGCTGGTGCTGGGCGAGGTGGGCCTTCTGGTTGAAGGCTCTGCTGCACTCGCTGCACCGGTAGGGTCTCTCTCCTGTGTGGATCCTCTGATGCTGGATGAGAGTTGATCGACGGCGGAAGGATTTCCCACACTCGAAGCACTGGCAGCATTTCTCGTCTGTCTTCATCTTCTGATGGATGAGGGGATATGCCCTGGTGCTGGGGGCTCTTTCGTATTCTCCACCCGTGCTGCTCGTTTTTTTCATCACTCTTTCATGCCGGTGTGTTTCTCCTTTTATTCTCTTCCTTAAAAACAATTCCTTGCTCTTCTGTGTGGACTCACTCTCTGAAAACAAACATATAAACACATTAATATAAATAAATGTACATATCCCCACTGCTGAGGATCTATCCTTAGAAAAGGTTCCAGTATTTAAGGATATATGTATAAGGACATTTATTGTCATACTCTAACAGAAAAAGCTAGAAACAAATACCCATTTATTCTTAGTTTTAATTAAAAAAAATTTTACTGTGGAAAAATACACAAAACATAAAATTTACCATTTTAACCAATTTTAAGGGTGCAATTCAGTGGCATTAAATACATTCCAATGTTGTACAACCACCAGCACCATATAATATCCTTATTTTTAATTTGAAATGCATTTTAAGCTTTAAATTAAAAAAACTGAAATATATTTGATTAATAAATATCCATTGAAATAAATTATTTAATCTTTCATGAATGGAATTAGCGCCCTTCTAAAAGGGACCCCTTCCACCACATGAGGGCACAGTGAGAAGATGGTCATCTGTGAACCAGGAAATGGCCCTGCCAGACACTGAATCTGCAGACACCTTCATCTCCAAAACTGTGAGACATAAAGATCTGTTGTTTAAGCCACCTGGTCTGTGGTGTTTCTGTTATGGCAGCTCAGACAGACTAGGACAGACATCGAGGGCTCTCATGGCCCAGACTGCCCACAAGAGTGGGTACTGTCCACCCCAGTTCTCAGCTGGGGCATTTCCAGCGGCAATCTTCCATGAGATGCAAGAGGTGCACTCAGGACTTGGCTTGAAAAGGTCTAGACGCTACAGGTGAGCTGCACACACAAGCAGCCAGGCCCCTGCACCATCCCCCACATATGTGTTTGTCTCTGGCCACTCTGGTGTGTGTGCAGAAACCACTGTGCTTGAAATTATCCAATCTTGGTTCCCACTTTGCCAAGGTACCTAAGAGCATCTCTTTCCTAAAACTGGAGCATAGTTGATTTACAATATTGGGTTAAGTTTCAGGTGTACGGCAAAGTGACTGGATTATACAGACATATGTATACATCTATATTCTTTTCAAATTTCCTTTGATATCCATTATAGGTTATTATAAGATATTGAATATAGTTCCCCGTGCTATGCAGTAAATCCTTGTTGCTTGTCTATTTTATATATAGTCGTTTGTATCTGTGATTTCCATACTTCTCATTTATCGCTGCCCCCACCTTTCCCTTTGGTAACCATCTGTTTGTTTATTTCTGTTAAAATAAGTTCTTCATATCACTTTTTTTTAGATTCCACATATAAGTGATATCATGTAGTATCTGTCTTTGTCTGATTTACTTCACTTAGTATGATCATCATCTTAGTATGACAGTCTCAACCATCCACGTTGCTGCAAATGGCATTGTTTCATTCTTTTTGTCTGAGTAACATTCTGCTGTGTATGTGTACCACATCTTTATCCATTCATCTGTCCGTGGACATCAGGTTGTTTCTACATCTTCAACATTGTAAATAGTGCTGCAGTGAACACTGAGGTGCATGTATCTTTTCAAATTAGAAATCTCTGCAGCTGTATGCCCAAGAATAGGATCACTGGATGATACAGCAACTTTATTTTTACTTTTTTAAGGAATTTCCATACTGTTCTCCATAGTGGCTGTATCAGTTTACATTCCCACCAACAGTATAGGAGGGTTCCCTTTTCTATACACTCTCTCCAGCATTTGTTATTTGTAGACTTTTTGATGATGGTCATTCTAACCAGTGTGAAGTAATACATCATTGTAGTTTTGACTTACATTTCTCTAATAATTAGCAATGCTGAGCAGCTTT
This sequence comes from Antilocapra americana, assembly GCA_007570785.1. Classification (NCBI taxonomy): domain Eukaryota; kingdom Metazoa; phylum Chordata; class Mammalia; order Artiodactyla; family Antilocapridae; genus Antilocapra; species Antilocapra americana. Next base: position 629,770 of record ML661913.1, on the reverse strand, counting down.
TCATGTGCCTGTTCTAAGAACATCTCTTACTTCTCCTGGTTAAATAGTAAATTCCTTGATGGGTTCTAGTCTCTTACAAAATCCCCTTTCTTGGCCAGAACTAGAGACTGAATATGTTTGTTAATGGAACAGTTCTTGGATGGATATATTTATTCAATTTATCAGAGGTGAGAGTGAGAATTTTTTGGATACATAAAACAGAAGTTTTGCGATATCTTTCTGAGGAAACAGTCTTATGAAATGAATGAAGGATAAAATGGTGAAAAACAATCCAGAGAGTAAAGGTGGAGAGCTGATCACAAACTTACATCTGGAGGCAATTATTTTAAAAGGTGAGTGAATAGAATAGTAAATGAGGATGAGAGTTGGATCCACTTGGGACCTCAGACCAGAGGCCCTCTGAAGGAAGATGCCCAAACACTTTAAAACTGTGGTCATCTCAGGAGGCAGCTGGCCTTCTGCACGTACATCCTTCCCTCAGCTTGGTCCCAGACTCACCTGCCCCTGGAGCTCCTGCATCCTCCTCCCTCATCACCCAGGGCTGTGGGCCTCGCTCCAGCAGGAAGGCTATGTTGGGCTCAGCAACAGATATGCCTTTGGAAAGAGAAAGAAACGGCAGTTGGTCATGCCATTATTACCTGAGAATTCACCCCTACCACGGGACTCAGGATCAAAGCCCTTATAAGAATGGCCAGAGGGAACCTGAAGGTTCTCAGAAGGATGATAAAGAGAAAGCTGTCCATTTCTAACTACGCTCTTTATGGGACATGGAGCAAAAGGTAAAGGCCACTTAGATCCCCAGAGTTCCAATAGGAGGAGGAAGATACAGCGGAGAGCAGATGTGAACTAAGGGCTGGGTGCACTTACCCAGCCAGACCAGGTTCTGGTAAGTCTCCAACATCACAGCTGTGTACAGTTCTCTCTGAGCAGGGTCCAGGAATCCCCACTCTTCCTGGGAGAAGTCGATGGCCACATCTCGGAATGTCAGTGATCGCTGAAAGGGCAAACACGTTCTCACCCACAAGGCTCAAGGGAGAGGGAAGTCTTGGCTGAAAAACAGCAGGTGCCGCACAGGCACTGTGGTGTCTGCTGGAGGATCCAGGGTTTGTTGTTTTTGTGGGTTTTTTGCCGAATACAGATGGTATGATAGATAGTGAGAAACAACTCTCTGGATAAGAAAAGTTATCCTGTATTATTAACCAAATTATTAAAACTTGTCACGGACCCAGTCTGAGGAAAGCATTCCAGGAACTTATTTGGAAAACAAGGATTTTTGAGGAAAGCATGAACCAACGCGCCTCTACACTGAGTTTGTAGGCTGTGGTTCTAATCAACAGATCCTGGCCTCCAGCTGCAACATCCAACAGGCTCTCCAGTCTCTAGCCAGCAGTGCTCATGTCAGACTGGCCCCAAAATCTCACTGGTAGGAAACAATTCTTTACTCTACTGTTTCTCCTGCCAAATAGGGGTTTTGTACAAGTTGGTGGTGTCTAAACACTCTTGAGTTTGTCTAAAGTCTGAAAACAAGGGAAGACTGTCAGCAACCCAGGACCTCAGTTCAGTCTGGAATGGGGTTTTCCTCCAACTGTAGCCCAAAGCATTACATATGTCTTCCTGTCCCTATAGAGTTTACTAAATGTGTAAATGTATGTAGATGTAATTTTACCGCCTTCTAGATTCTCTAATTGTTTAATATATTCTATAATGTCTAATACATCACATCTTTAAAGTTATCTGTTCATTTTTTTCAATTTGTCCATTTATCTTAACATTTTTTTAAAAAATCTGAATATAAGGTCAGCATATACTTATGCTCAGTATTTAAAGGTGAAATTTACATGTAAATACAATGAAATGTGAAAACTGTATACTTAAGTTAAAAAAACTGAATTATAGATTTCTCTTATTAATAAGTACATTTCATAATTTACTAGAATCCTGGAAAACATATTTATTTAAATGTGTGTTTGGGTGAAATGTTCTCTAACTAGTAAGGTGAAGAAAATCTCACTTTAAAAATTTGTCCTTGGATGTGGGATTAAAGCTCAGGGCACTTGATAACAGCAGTATTTATGAGGATTTCTGTTTTACTAGATGACTTTATTCTCTAGGGTTAGGGTTAATCTTTATTCTTTAGGGTCTCATTGTAAGAAAAAACAAAAATAAACCATAACTCACCTGTGATGTGCCTTCCAGAGGTCCAGTGGCCCTGCTCCCCTTCATGAGGACTCTCTCTTGAAGAACAGAGTCCTGTGAATGTGGAGCTAAGGAGATGGAAGGATCAAAAAAAAAAAGAAAAGCAAATTTGTGTCATTCTCTTATCTACCCCCTGTAAAACATCAAAACTGAGTAGTGCCCAATCACAACACCTTTTTTGAGATTTAGTCGTTCTCCAAGTTGTGAGAGATTCTAGTGCGATGTCTCCAAATCTGTTCCTCAGAATGGTCACTGGTGAAAATGACTGTAACCACAGTTACTGTGCTGAGGGCTTTACATGTATTTCCTTCACACTCCGTCATGGCTGAGCCAGCCATTCCTGTCTAAATGTCTCTCACTGAAAGTGCATGAGTGGGAAAACTGGTCAAATTAGAAAAAGGCCAATAGAGGGGTCCACAGTATCTTGACTTCTTAAAATCAAAGTCTACTTGATTTACAACATTGTGTTAATTTCAAGGGTACAACACTGATTCAGTTTTAGTTTTAGATAATTCGTTTTCTTCAGGTTTTCTCCCTTATTGTTGTTTAGTTGGTATAAAATTTAAACGAACAGTCACACAGAAGCGTCCTCAACAAACACCCACAGAAACAGTGAGCCAAACCCCGTCACCACACGGAGAAACAGGGGACAGGACGCCGGACGAGCCGACGCGGACGCCGCAGGTACCCCGGCGACCCCTCCCGCCCCGCCCCCGGGGACGCCGCGCGACTCACCCGCGGCGCTTCCGCCCCTCGGGAAAGCGGCCGCGACGCCGCAGCGGCCCTCGTCTGGCCACGCCCCCGCGGGCGACGCGCCCCGGCGCTCCCGTTACTCGCGTGCCCGGCCCCGCCTCCACGGGCGTCAGTACGCACGCGCGCTCCATGCCCCACCCCCGTCGGTGAGACCCCGCATGCGCACACTGGGGCAGCGCGGACTCCCAGGAGCCACCGCGCGCTCGGGCGGCGTTTTGAGGCGGGCACTTCCGGTCGGGCCGGCGTCGGGCGCCCCTGGCTCGCGTCCTGGGGACGTTTTCCTCCTGCTGCACGGGCTAGCGGTGCCTCCTCAGGTTAGGGCTCCCTGTTGGCAGGGGGCGGCGGCCGCTGCTCAGGGGAGGGTGGCGCGGGCACGCGGCGCTGTGCGGGCCGGGTGCCGGCCGAACGGGCGAGTACAGTGTAGTGCGGGCGTGGTCGGTACGTCGGTGTTTGTGAAGGAAACTCGTGCGTGTCCACGTGCGTACGGGCTTGCGTTGTTACATTACCTGCATTTTTGTGGCTGTTCAGTCGCTAAGTCATGTCCGGCTCTGCGACCGCATGGACTGCAGCACGCCAGGCTTCCCTGTCCTAAACAGTCTCCTGGGGGTTGTTCAGACTTTTGTCCATTGAGTCGGTGAGGCCTTCCAGCCATCTCATCCTCTGTCGCCCCCTTCTCCTCCTGCCCTCAGTCTTTTCCAGCAGGGTCTTGTTCAGTGAGTCAGCTGTAACTTAGGAATTTCATCCCTGAATAGGCGATTGAGGCATTGAAAAAAGCCCCGTTACATGCACTGCTTTTGGGATGGGATCTTAGTTCTCCAATCAGGGATTGAACCCGTGCCTTCCACAGTGAAAGCCCGGAGTCCTAACCACAGGACCGCCAGGAAGTTGCCACAAAGTTGTGTTTTGACAATCAGATCTTTCCTGGCGTTTGTTCTGGCACATAGTCGAAAATGGGTGACATTAGGTTCAAGATTATGGTCTCTTTAAGTATACTTTCTCCTCAGCTTTGCCTTCGTGGTGTTACGGGAAAGGGAAGTGTCCTATTCTCTGACCCTCAGGAATTCTTAGGCTAGAGTGCCTGCTTGGCTCGCTACAGGAAAGAATTCAGAGCGAGCGGAAAGACAAGCGAAAGCTTTTTAGGATGAGGACATTTACTAGGGCACTATCAAAAGATGAAGTGTAGGATCCTGGGATGCAGTTTTGAGTTTTGATAGCTTAAGCAGGAGACAGGCTTCATTTGTGGAAATACATGATCAGCTTTGTTTAAAGGAGCAAAACACTAAGCTCCAAAGAAGATTGGCGAGCTTTCCTGGAGGAGAGCCATATGCAAGGTGGTTTCATGGGTCTGAATTGCTATGTGGTGCAAGCAGATTTGATTCTTTCCCCTCTGAATGTTGATAGCAAGTCATTTTTAGTTTGCATAACAGACTTTTTTCTTCTCAAAGAGAAAACTGCTGTTTTCTTTCTTTTAAGGAAAGAAGCAGTATTTTCTCTATATGTGCTATTAAGATGAGCCATATTATTCATGAAGTTGCTAAATTGTATATATAAAGAGAAAAGTATAAAAATATTTCAAGTCTTACACCGTACATAAAAATTTTTAAAATCATTTTATTCTTGTTTCTTTTCTGTGTTTTAACCACATGAAATATTTATGCCTAAGGCTCTTTTGACCACAACACTTTATTCCATTCATTCTATGCTCCTCTTACCCTCTTGATATTCTTGTATGTTACTGTAACTGAAATACAACTTACAAATAATTAAATACAGATTATTAACTATGTAGTTTTGCTGTTGATTACAGCCCAATAACCACCACTAAAATCAAGATGGATTTCTGTCACTCCTGAAACTTCCTTCATGCCTGATTTCCTACCCTCACTCTCAGAGGAAACCACTTTGTTTTTGTGACAGTAGATTTGTTTCGCCTGCTTTTTAAATTTTTCTTTCATTTGACTTCATATCAATGGAACCAAGCAGAGTGTAAATTTTTATGTGTCCAGCTTCAGTCATTCAGCATGTCTTTTGAGACTCACTGATGATGTCTATTAGTAATTTATTTTCTACTGAGTAATGTTCTGTTGTGTTAATATAGTAAAATCAGCTTATCCATGTTCTTGATAATATTTGGGATGTTGCTGGATTTGGGGGCTATTATGAATAAAACTATGAATACTTTTATACATGTGTATTTGTAATACTTTAGAAGAGGTAATAGTAATGAAAAAATACTGGGGTTTAAAGAGTATCATGAAAAGTCATTCATTAAAATAGTACAGTTAATCTAATCTAGGGTGAGATGTTTTCTGCTGGACAACATTAAGACTCAGTGCATCTTGGTTTCATTGGAGGCTAGCTGCACGGTACCTTCTGCCTAGTATGTGGTGGAGGTGGTGTCTTAGTCGCTAAGTCGTGTCCGACTCTTATGACCCCAGGGACTGTAGCCTGCTGGGCTCCTTTGTCCATGAGATTTTCCAGACAAGAACACTGGAGTTGCCATGTCCTTCTCCAGGGGATCTTCCCTACCCAGGGATGGAACCTGTGTCTCTTCCATCTCCCGTATTGTAGGCGGATTCCTTACCACTGAGCCACCAGGTAAGCCCCAACCTAGTATATGCCATATACTATATGCTTTTTAAATTTAAACTCACCATTAGCGTGTAGAAAAATGCCTGGCCTTCATAGGTACTTCAGTGGTTAGGACTCGGAGGGCCTTGGTTTAATCACTCATCAGGGAACTAAGATCCCATAGGTGTGGTAAAACAAAATAAAAAAACTTATGTGGATACCCTATAAAATCTGTCCTCTGCTAGTATTTGGTCAACTCTGGAAACTTTAGTTTTTCCTTTTTAGGAAGTGAAGTTCATCTAAAATTTGAAATTTTTATCAAAAATGTGACGCATTGAACCTTATTTTGAATGACTTTTATATGTGTTATTACATCCTCATTTTTAGTACTGTCGAATGCTTTTACAAAATTTTTAACTGCTTATATTTTCTTTTGAAAGAAAAGGCTTCAGGGTTAATAAAACCTACTTCTCTGTTTAAATTTCAGTGAATTGTTTTCTTCTATGTATTGGTGAGTTATGTTCCTTTTCTAGCTTCTCAATAGGTCTCTGGTTCACTTACAGTTTTCTGTCTATAGATGCATTTAAAGTAGTAACTTTTTGAGTATGTTTATGGCCACCCCTCCATAGGTTTGTTTTATACTGCTCTCATTCACTTCATTGTGCTCTTGTTTCACTGAAGAAGCAAATACTAGGTAGTAAGTAACATAAATATTATTTTGTGAATGTCTAATTTATTACATTCTTATCTGAGCTACAGCCCTGTATGATTTGTTTGAAACTTCTCTATACCTTCCTCAACTTGATAGTTAAATGTTTAACTGTTGCTTAAAATGCCTGGTGTTTTATTCAATGTGCATTTTCTGATTCACAAGAAACGACAAATGGGGATTTAAAAAAATGTACAATACATTCTTCAAATACGAATTTTCTGACTAAAAGAGACTTATGGCTAAAGAACTTCCCACACACCTAACATTCACAGGATTATTTTCTCTTACGCTTTCTTTTATATATGTTAGGATTAGCTTAAACTAAAGGGTTTCTAAGATTTTTCCACTTCTTTAGTTGCTAGCCAGCATGAATTTTCCAGTTGCTAGTGATTGATAGGTAATGTCCAGAAGCTTTTCTACATTATCATATTAATAGGGTCTTTAATGATGAATGTGATGGTGATGAATCTGCTGATAGATGTAACATGGGTTGAACCAAAAAGCATTTCCACATTTGAAAGGTTAGGAATGAGACAGAAGTCTTTGCTTCTCTGATTTATTGGGATTTTTCTATGGCATGAGTTCTTTAAAGTTGAGGAAGACAAGTGCCTGAAGTCCTTCCCACATTTCTTTCATATATTGGGAATGAATTTTCTTGTGTTGAGCAAGCTGTGAGCACTGATTCAAGGCTTTCCCGCATCCCTTGCATTCATAAGGCTTCTCACCAGTGTGAGTTATCTGATGTAGTTTAAGCTGTGAGCCCTGTAAAGGCCTTCCGCATTCATTACATTTATAGGGTTTCCCACCAGTATGGATCCTCTGACGTTGAGGAAGTGAACGATGGCCACAGGCCTTTCCCTAGTCATTACATTTATAGGACTTCTCACCAGTGTGGATTCTTCGGAGTTCATTAAGTTGTGTGGTACCCCTAAAGACCTTTCCATATTCCTTACAGACATAGGGCTTTTCTCCAGTATGAATTCTCTGATGTTTAATAATCGTTAGTGAGAGCTTTTCTGGATTCAGTACGTTGGTAGTGATGAGTTCTGTGATGTATGCTGAGTTGAGAGCCGAACAGAGGTTTTTCCACATCCTCATACTCACAGCGTTTCACACCAGGATGAGTTCTCTGATGTCTTATAACGAGCGAAACAGAACCAGAGGCCTTTCCACATTCTTCACGTTCTTAGGCTCTTTCCCCACTATGGGTTCTCTGATGTTGAGGAAGATTGGAACCGTGATGGAAAGCTAATACACTGCTGACATTCCTAAGACTTCTCACCAGGATGAATTTTCTGATGACTGAGAAGAGATTTCTTCTGCCCAGAACCTTTTCTACATTCATTACACACGTAGGGTCTCCTCCAGGTGGAACTTTATGAAGCAGGTTATGGGATGTTTGCTGTCTCAGAGTGTGTATTTCTTCATGGGTGATTATGACTTGATTGGAACTTCCTTCTCATTTCCGTGATATATCTCAACTGTGCCTTTACATTCCCACTCATCTTGGAAAATGGAATTCTCGGGATCTTTGTAAAATTTTCTGTTTTCTCCCATTCAGACACCTGATCTGAAAGATAATGAGAAAGCAGAGATGCTTGTTTTAGTCCTAGGTCAGTTAGAGCTTCTTTAGCAGAAATAGTTTGAAACTGAAAAGAATGCCTATGAAGAAAGTACTCTCCCAAACAGAAATCTGGGAATTCCTGTTCTCCAAAATCCCGGGAGTGCCTGCTTCAGCAGGAAGGATCCAGCCAATCGGCGATCTGCGTCTGAAACATTGATGGGGATAGCAGGTGGGCTGCTGCCAAAAGGTGCTGGTGGTGACGGTGAGCCGGCCTCTTCTCTGGACTTCGGTGTCCAGGCATTTCTGGCGGCAGCGTGCTGGTTTCCTCGGCTTAGTTTCTGAGCCCAGAGCATGGCCAAGGCAGGGGGTACTTGGAGGCAGGGGTTCCGGGGCAGTCCCTGCGTCTCTGCCTTAGTGTGGCTGAGGAGGCACCGCTTCTGGAGACTTGCTGTTGCGACACTAGAGGAGGCATTTCTGGAGACCTGCCTTAGAGCCAGCTCCTGTAACCCTTTTAACAGTTTTATAAGCATCCATTTCCCATATTTTGAATCTTTAAATATAATCTTAATACTGACCTTAAGAACTTGGGGGGAAAAAAGAAAACCAGGATTTCAGGAGAAGATAAGCCAGGTTGCAACCCTTCCACTAAAAATGTGCTTTAAAAATAAAACTTACACCCAAAAAATCTTTGTCAGAGGTTTGGGGAAAAGAAAGATAGCACAGAATTAACAGGCAAAAGTCTAATGAAACTTGAGCCCCAAGGCTCAGAGAGTACTGAAGCTGGTTGCCCTGAGCACCAGCCCTGATTTTGTTCAGATGATCTCCTGTGTTTATGTGTGTGTCTTTTTTGCCCAAACACGTCACCTGGTGTCTTGGTGCATTTGGGCTGCTAGAAGAAAATATTAATGCCACAGACTGGGTCGCTTATAAACAACAAATTTCTCACAGTTCTGGAAGCTGGGAAGAATTCGGAGACCAAGGTGCTGACACTCAGTGACCGGGAAATAAATTCTCACATTGAGCCACCATATTTTGGAGTCTGATAACAGCAGCTTTGCTTAAGCCCTAAGACAGTCAGTCTAAAATCATATGTGCAAGAAGCCTCATTGTCTCTAAAGCTTTTGAGAAGAAAGTTCAGCAGGAAAAACTCTGGAAGCCAACCAGGTGAGCTGCCCCCCACCCCCCACAGTGGCTCACCTCTTAGGCCGCTGTCACTTCTCCACCAACAGTTACTCCCTTTTTTGCAACAATTGATCACACTTGACTTGGAATGGCTAAATTTTCCATGTGAAAAATAAATGGAACCTAGTCGTGCAGTTGCTATCCAAATGCCCAGTCCCTTGAAGGGGACATTGATAAGAGGAGGGTAACGAGCATGGCTAGACAAATCAGGAAGCTGATGTTTCAGAAGTAACTCAGACCTATTTCCAGCGTTACAAGGCTCAAACTGTTGCTTCCGAAATCCAGTCAAACTCTTTAGCTGTTCCCTGGAAAGTCAAGTTGGTGGAATCATGATGCTTAGATGCTAGGTAATGAATTCTGAGACCAAGATGTTAACTAACAGCTGAGACGCCTGTCCTCCAATTTGTACACATCCCTCCCGATGGTTACATGTGGGAGGAGAAAGAGAGAATTAGCCACCCATACATACTCGGCTCCAGTGGACTGCATGGCTGCATCTTTGGGGCTATCCTGGTATGAAAAACTACCATGTTTAGACTTGGAGAGCTGAGTGACCACATGACCCTGAGGGGAAGGGTAGATTTGCTTAAATTGCTACATAAGGGGAAAGGGCACCAGAAAAAAATTGCTCAGGGTTGAGTTAAATTATGTAAAGTACTTATGTTATAGTGCCATATATATATATATATATATATATATAACATTATTAATGTTACAGTGCTATACACACACACACACATCTTCCTCAAGTTACTATGGGATTGTAGCCTGATAAACCCACTGTAAGTTAAAAATATTTAGCCGAAAAAGCATTTAATAATACACTTAACCTACTGAACGTCATAGCTTAGCTTTACCCAGACCGCCTCCATTAGCCCACAGTTGAACACAGGCATCTGACACAAAGCCTACTGTATACTAAAGAATAGCTCATGTAACTTACTGACTACTGTATTGAAAGTGAAGATCAAGATGGTTCTAACTGTATCTGTTGCTTACCTTTCTGATATCCTGGCTGTCTGAAATAGCTTGCTGGAGCTGGAGCTTCTTGCTGATGCCCAGCATCATGAGAGCCTCATACAGCATATCACTAGCTCAGAAAGGGTCAAAATTAAAGACTCAAAGTACGGTTACTACTGAATGGATATCACGTTCAGTTCAGTCGCTCAGTCAAGTCTGATTCTTTATGACCCCATGGACAGCAGCACGCCAGGCCTCCCTGTCCATCACCAACTCCCGGAACTTCTCAAACTCATGTCCATCGAGTCAGTGATGCCATCCAGCCATCTCATCCTCTGTCATCCCCTCTCCTCCTGCCTTCAATCTTTCCCAGCATCAGGGTCTTTTCCAATGAGTCAGTTCTTCACAGCAGGTGGCCAAAGTATTGGAGTTTCAGCATCAGCATCATTCCAATGAACACCAGGACTGATCTCCTTTAGGACGGACTGGTTGGATCTCCTTGCAGTCCAAGGGACGCTCGAGTCTTCTCCAACACCACAGTTCAAAAGCATCAATAGTAAGACGCTCAGCTTTCTGAGTTCTCACATCCATACATGACTACTGGAAAAACCATAGCTTTGCCTCAATGGAACTTTGTTGGCAAAGTTATGTCTCTGCTTTTTAATATGCTGTCTAGGTTGGTCATAGCTTTTCTTTCAAGGAGCAAGCGTCTTTTAATTTTATGGCTGCAGTCACCATCTGAAGTGATTTTGGAGCCCCCCCCCAAAATAAAGTCTGTCACTATTTCCCCATCTATTTGCCATAAAGTACTGGGACCAGATGCCATGCTCTTAGTTTTCTGAATGTAGTGCGTTAAGCCAACATTTTCACGCTCCTCTTTCACTTTCATTAAGAGGCTCTTTAGTTCTTCGCTTTCTGCCATAAGGGGGGTGTCATCTGCGTATCTGAGGTTATTGATATTTGTCCCGGCAATCTTGATTGCAGCTTGAGCTTCATCCAGCCCTGCATTTCGCATGATGTACTCTGCATATAAGTTAAATAAGCAGGGTGACAGAATATAGCCTTGAGGTACTCCTTTCCCAATTTGGAACCAGTCTGTTGTTCCATGTCAGGTTCTAACTGTTGCTTCCTGACCTGCATATAGATTTCTCAAGAGGTAGGTAAGATGGTCTGGTATTCCCATCTCTTGAATATCACATTCAAGCCACTGTAAAGTGAAAAAATCCTAAACTGGACCATCCTAAGTTGGGGGCTATCTATACATACAGAGATAGAGATATCTGTATTGCCATATAGCTCTATCAGATCTATTTATCTCGATGTCAATAAGTCTTTCTCTAAACACACAGAGACTTTTTCCTTGAACTAACTAGATAGGCTTCTCCAAGCCCGCAGGGCTCCAATTTCGGGCTCTGTTCCTAACCCATCCATCGGGTCCAGTTTTACAAGAATTCTGCAGGGTCAGTTTATCAAGACTCCCCACTCCTACCCCAGTCCTTGACATCTTTTCATTCTCGACAGCCTTCAGCAAGAGTCCTACTAAGTCCATTTAGCCAAATTCTCCCTCTTCGAGGGTTTGTCTTGTTAACTGCACATCCAGTGATTCCCCACCTTGCTCCTTGACTATAAATACTCGTTATATGTGGAATGGAGCTCAGTTTTGGACAAAGTCTTCTGGCCCTGGGGCAATAATTCCTGAATAAAATTTGTCTTGAGAAGCTTTAGATTCTATCCAGTTCTGGTTTTCTTTGACAATATTTTGGGGGAAGCCTCAGATACCGTGGAAAATCCACACAATTACAGTCTTCCTAGGGAAAACGCAAATTTAAAAACAAAAAGACAAAATTGCCCACAGCCGTAAGAGGTTTCTGGGGTCTATGCATCCTATGTTAAGAGTCTTAAAGAAGGCTGGGGTGCGTTTGGGGCTGTACACGGGCCCCACTGCCTTCGTGGCTGAGAAATGTAGTCGCGAGGCAGAAGGCCAAGGCTTGGTCAACCCTCCTCTTCTCCGAGCCGCTAGATACCCTCCCCGCCCCGGGCTGAGCGGAACGTCGACTCGCCCGCGCGGAGACGAAGCCACGCGAGGGCTCCTAGCAAGTTACAGCCCCCTCCGAAACGCCAAGGCCTTCGGTCTTCCCTCCCTGGCAACACCGAGATTCCCGCAGAGCGGTCCCACCGCGGGGCCTTCTGGGAAGTGAAGTCCCGAGCCGGCGTGGGGGGCGGTCGCCCGGAGAATGCCGGGAAGACGAGGCCGGGCGGTGATTGGACCCCGGCCGCAGTGGCTTCTGGGAGTGCGGCTCGGCGTCTCGGTCGTTACGCCCGGACAGCGCCTGCCAGCTCTACCGTGGGCTCGTCTGACGGCCCAGAACGGAGCCTTCCTCGGGGAGTTGTGCCTGTGGGCCGTGGCCTGTTCGTGCGACCTGCTCTGCGTGTGAGGCGTGAGGCGGTGGGCCCAGTGGCCGGGCGGGGAGAGGCAGCCGAGCGGACACCCCCCTCTGGGTGGAGGGTGGGGTTCCGCGACGCGTGCGTGGCTGCGGGGAGGGCTTTACGTGAGGGGCCTCTGCGCGACCGCGGGTCCGAGTGTGTAGCCGTGGGCGGCGCCTGAGGGGTGGCGAGACTCGGCCTTACTGCGTCCGTGTGACCGCAGTTGTTCAGAAACTTAGATTTAAGATGATGACATGAATGCGGGCTTCTGCGTGGTTGTCTGTGGGGTTGTGATAGTAAAGCCCTCCCTGGTGGCTCGGACGTTGAAGAGTGCCTGCCGTGCAGGAGACGAGGGCTCGACCCTGGGTCGGGAAGATCCCCTGGAGAAGGGAATCCAGGATTCATAGCTGCTTTCCAGTTTTCTTTCCCCGTTTATAGAGTACTAATTCCACATCTCTTACTACCCTGAAATTCTCCAGAAAGCACAAATAACATAAAACATGATACAAACATGACTCTTAACAGAAGCTCAGAATTATTATAGAGAAAAATTCAAAATCAGCCTAAAATGTTAAAACATGAAGATAGGTTTCAAAATAATTCCTTATTATGGTGCAGCCCGTCTTCGCTCTGTCCCAAACATTACAGTTCATCATTCATTTCCTTTTGCTGATTGGAATGTGGCTGCAGAAATTCAGGAGGCCTTGGGCTGCAAGGTTAGTTTTACCATCCTGAAGCACGGATCTAGGGTATGCCTGACCTGCTCTGCCCACTTTCCGAGGAAGGATGCTTTCCCTCAGAAGGTCTCAAAGCTTGTTCAAGGCAGCAGTTTTTCCCTGAACCGGACCCAGAACCCAGAGTTTCTATCTCTTAATATAGTATTGTTTTATCTGGCCTCGTGGTTTCTGCATATCTTTTTACATCTTCAAGTTTTTGAATCACAGGACTTAATCCTTATTCGAAATAGTAAAGATTTTAAAATAGAAGTAAAAAATTGGGAAGTACTAATTTAGAAGAAAATTATCTTAGGCTTAAAAAAAAAAAAAAGACATGAAGTTATCTAAACACATCCCATTAAGTTCCTGAATTCTGCTGATGGAAACTCTTGCAAAATACTGGGACAGAAGCAGTTACTGTGGTACGCAGAATGTGGCCCTGCAAAGATGTGTAGTCCTCAGTCCCATGAATCTGTGGGTTTGTTGTTACATGGCAAGAGGGAATTGAGTTGCAGATAGAACTAACGTTGTTACTGAGCTGACCTTAAGACAAGTTTTTCCTTCCCAGGTGGCTCAGTGGTAAAGAATCTGCCTGTAGTGCAGGAGACACGGGTTCAATCCCTGGATGGAGAAGATCCCCTGGAGAAGGAAATTGGCAACCCACTCCAGTATTCTTGCCTGGGAAATCCCATGGACAGAGGAGCCTGGTGGGCTATAGTCCATGGGGCTGCAAAAGAGATGGACACGACTTAGTGACGAAACAGTAAGACAAGTTTATTCTGGGTTGTCCAGATAAGCTCAATATAATCAGAAAGGTCCTTTAAAGGTGAAAGAGGGAGACAGAAGAGACAGTGTCAGAATGATGCATCATGAGAAAGACTCCCTAGGCTGCTGCTAGCTATGAAGATGGTAAGGGGCCACACCAAGGAAGGTGGTAGCCACCAGAATCTGAAAAGGCTAGGAAATCAGTTTGCCTAATGAGCCTCCAGAAGAGAACACAGACCTGACAGGACCTTGAATTTGGGTTGGGGAGACCTATTTCAGACTTTTCACTTCCAGGTAATAAATACGTGTTGTTTTAGGCCCCCAAGTTTTGATCATTTGTTACAGCAGCAACAAGAAATAAATACATCCCCATAAACTAAGAAAAACAGGCTAGAATTTGGGTTCCCCTTCTGGAAGATCAGAAGCCAGAATTAAGTGACATCTCTGGATTACTGAGAAAAAGAACTGTAAGAAGATTTCACCAAAAAAATATATAATTTGTGCAGGACATAGAAGGATTCAGAGAATACAAGCTATATAACATTTATTGAGATAAATACAATACTCAATAAAATAGTCTAACCAGATTGCATCTGAAATAAAACTGTTACCTCAAGGCAGGAGGAAACAGTAATTAAAAAAGAAAACAAACAGTGGCCAGCAATGAATGTTACTTTGAATATTGTACGTTTAAATGGAAATCATGATTGGATCTGGTAGCATCAAATAAAAGTAAAACTAAAAGGTTTGGACTGTGGGTTCTCATTATGTTAGTGCAGTGGGGAAAATGTTAAAGAATAGGCTGTGAAGGAAGGGAAAGAGAAAGGAAGGATGGCCTCCTCTTGGAGGAAAGTAGCAAAGAAAACTAATAGTGGGTTAGAAAGTGTAATAGTGCTCTCATTCTGCCCAATACTGGTTAAGAATGGGGAAGTAATTACTATGCTAAGCACAGTGGGAAGTTCCAATATAATGGCAAAAGAAATAAGGGAAGGAAAAGATCAAGAAAACATAAATAGTACACACTGAGTAAAATGAAAGGAATATGGTAGTGGTTACACTAAATAAAAATATGAATTTCCTTACAGAAAAAGAAATTTATAATTTTTAGTTATTTTAAAAATCAGCTTCTTTTTTTTAATAACTAAAGTGATGGGCGTTGAAAATAAACTGATGGGCAAAAACATACCAGGTAAACAAGGATAAGTTAGTAGTAGTAGTAGTACACAGAATGGAAACAAAATATTAAAAGGATTATACTAGGCCAAGGTTAGCAAGCTTCTTATCTAGAGGGCCAGACAGGAAATAAAAAGATACTGTGGCCACAGATCTTGTTGCAATCACTACCACTGTTGTAGTATCACTATCACTGTAGATAGTATATAAACAAATGAGCATGTCTGTGTTCCAGTAAACTCGATGTATGAAACAGGCAGCAGGCTAGATCTGGTTTGTTGGTCCCTACACTTGGCAGAGTAGGATAGTGATGAAAGTACGATTCACAAAGAGGAATTAGGTTACATGTCTTTATAGGTCAAACAATTAAAAAGCAAAAATTATCTGGAAATTCAAGACTGGCTAAAAAATTCCATTTTAGAAAATTCTAATCCAGAAAAATCTAATCTATACCAAATTATATTAGAATGTGGAGAACTTTTATCATTATAATCTACTGGCTGAAATAGGATCTTGTGTCTAAAACAGAATAGATATTCTTTTTTCAGTATAATGGAACATATACAAAAATCAGTCCTGTACTTAGCCACAAAGAGAAGTGTCTGATTCAAAAAAGTAGATACTTGCAGGCCCCCTTTACCAGTCACAACACAGTGAAATTTGAAGGTGGTCCTTCAGAATGCTTTCAGCCGCAAGTTTACAAAATATTCGACTAAAAGTAAGCTAAGCAATAAAGATTTATTTTTCTTCTATAACAAAAGCATCAAAGAGATAGTTCCAAATTGGCCCTGTAACTCCATGTTGTTAGCGTTCTGGGTCAGCTTCTTTGAGGTCCTCTCTTTTCTGCTCTTGGTTCCAGGAAGACTGCAGTAGCTCCAGGCATCAGGTTCTAGCTCCAGGCATCAGGTTCTCAGAGAAAAATGTTAAAGCAAGAAATGAAAGAAGAGGGAGTCTTCCTAATATCTCTGTCTCTTCTGAATGAGGAAGATCTTTCCCTGAAGACCCTGTAGATCCCTAGAATATACTGGCCATACACTGGAACGGATGGGCCATTTTGAGCTGCAAAGGAGGCTGAAAATTGGCATCTGACATCTTCAGATTCTAAGACAAGACACAGATGCTGCCAATAGAATGGGAACTGGGTATGGCTGCTAGGTAGGCAGCCAACTTGTTCTGTCTGTGACAAATTATAAAAGATAATCCAAACAAACAACCTGAAAATTAAGAAACACTCTCCTAACTTAATTTCCCTTGGACCAGAGAGAAATAAAAAATGAGATTATTGTAGGATGTGTGCTTAGCCGGCTCAGTAGTGTCTGACTCTTTGTGACCCTGTGGACTGTTAGCACATCAGGCTCCTCTGTCCATGGGATTATCTCGACAAGAATACTGGAGCCAGTTGCTGTTTCTTCTTCCAGGGGATCTTCCCGACTCAGGGATGGAACCTGAGTCTCCTGCATTGGCAGGTGGATTCTTTACCACTGAGCCACCTAGGAAGCCTTAGGAGAGAAAGCAGGAGAGCCTCTTTCTCCTCCGTCCTTCTCTGCCCGTCACCAGGGTGTTGGCACTCTCTCTCCTGGCTTCTCACGCTGAACATCTAATACCTGAGCGCTCTCTCTCAGGTTCTCATGTCTCCATGCGCTTAAAGGCATAAAGTCCCCGAGTAGCTTCCGCCACATCCCACATTTCTCGGCAGGTAGAACTCCTGTTTTCGTTACCGTCAGTGGTAACTGCATGAGTTAGTTTCTTGTAACGCAGGAGTAATTTGGCATGTTTTGTTTTAGAATTTCCAAGAAAACTCACTTTTGGCTATTGATAAAATTATTACACTGTCGTGAGAAAGTGTAACTTTGGAATGTGTTAAAGACAAAATTTTCTCCAACCTTTCTGTCTTTGACAATCATGGTCTAAAAAACTTGCACCCATATAATTTTTCTTCAATATGAATTTTATTACTCAGGATAAAAGAAACTCTGAATAAAGGAATTCTCACCTGCATGGCACCCTTCAAGTCTTTCTCCAAGATATAAAGAGTAAGTTGTGATTAGCTAATGTGATTAAGCTAATGGACTCTTCCCATTATTTCCATTCATATGATTGCTTGCTAACATAAATTCTCTGATGATTAATAAGGGGTAAGTGCTGATGGAAGGCTTTTCTACATTTATTAAATTCACTTGTGTTTCTATATTATGCATTCTCTGATGTTGAACAGTAGCTGAATCGTGATCTAAAGTCCTCCCATGCTCCTTATATTCATAGGGCTTTTCCTCAGTATGGATTGCCCGATGTTTAATCATTTGTGAGCAGTGGCTGAAGGCTTTCCCACATTCCCTACATTCATATGGCTTCTCACCTGTATGAATTCTGTAATGTACAGTAAGGTGGGAGACCCGTTTGAAAGCCCTCCCACACACCTTACATTGGTAGGGTTTCTCTCCTGTGTGAATTCTCTGATGCTGCTTAAGTTGTGAGCTCACCCTAAAGGCCTTCCCACATGCCTTACATTCATAGGGCTTCTCACCGGTGTGGATTCTCTGATGTCGAATGAGAGCTGAGCCTTGATTGAAGGCCTTCCCACATTCTTTACATTCGTAGAGTTTCTTGCCGGTGTGAACAGTCTGATGTTGGATCAACTGGGAACGATGACTAAAGGTTTCCCCACATTCCTTGCATGCATAGGGTTTTTCACCAGTGTGAATTCTATAATGCACTTTAAGATGTGAGATCCGATTGAACGCCTTGCCACACTCCTTACACTGATAGGGTTTCTCACCAGTATGAATTCGTTGATGTTCAATCAGCTGTGAGCTTCGACTAAAGGCCTTTGCACAGTCCTTACATTCATAAGGTTTCTCACCAGTATGAACTCGCTGGTGTTGTATGAAATTTGAACCAGAATTGAAGGCCTTTCCACATTCCTTACATTCATATGGTTTCTTGCCAGAGTGAATATTCTCATGTTGAGTTAGTCGTGAACCATATTTAAAGGCCTTCCCACATTCCTTGCATTTATACGGTTTCTCAATAGTCTGGATCCCTTGATGATTAATAAGGAAGTCCTCTGGCCAGAAGTCTTTTGTACATTCATTATGTCCATAGCATTTTTCTCCGGTATGAATTTTCTGATAAAAAGTAAGGGATGCTGGCTGGTCGAATGTGGATATTGCTTCATTCTCGATCATCATTTGACCCAGATGTCCATCTGGATTTCCCTCTTCCCTGTCAGAATGACTTCTGCGTTCCCAGTCATCTTGGAAACGTGAGCACTCAAGACGGTGACTGGTAAGGCTTTCCATTGTCTCCCACGGGGGTGACGGTACTTCATAACTGTGCTGCTTTGGGGCGAATACCGTAGTGTCACACCTGGACTTCAGTACTGAAAAAGAATAAAACAAGGATGTGTTGTTTCCTTTCCCAGAAAAAGGAGCTTCTGTAGTCAACACTGGAAAGCTGAGACTCAAGTCTCTGTATGCTCTTGAATGTGATTAAGAAATCAGAAAATGGACAAGTAGAACAGAAAGAGGAACACCACACACTGAGGTGAATGAGGTCATCAGAGGAATCATTAAGACCAGTTCTAAAATGTTAACATGGAACAGAATCACTGCTGAACCATGGTTTTTAAAAATGAATGTTTCTGTGAAACCCTAGAAAAGACAAATATAAGAGTAACAGAAAGCAAATCGTTTGTTGCTTGTGGCTGGGGGGTATGAACGGTTGTGTGGGAAGGAGCATAAGGGAACTTTTCAGGGTGATGAAAATTTATCTTGTCTGTGGTAGTGGTCATGTAAGTGTATACCTTTGTCTAGTCATTAAAATATGCTGAAAATGTAGGCATTTAATTTACTATACATTGTACCTCAATAAAGTGGACTTTTAAAAATGATAAAGAGGATTGACTGGATGCTTCTCTGGCCAGAGGAATGAGATGGCGCGTCTGCTTGACGGGGCTGTGGTGGCACAGCAGGGCTGTTCTCACACGTCCAGTGGGAGACACAGCTGTGGTCTGCTGTGGCGCTTTCTGTCTCTGACGTTTAGCTGAACACGGCTAGAGCTAATGTCAACTGGACCAGTCTCTCCTGGACTTTCCTGTTGCCTAGACGTGACCTGGGGAAAAGGAGGGGCGTGTTCTTGTTTGGAAGATTAGGCCCAGATTGAATGGAGCTGGCCTCTTCCAGAGCATATTCTTTGCTGGTTATTCAAACTGCAAGGAAGGGCTGAATGGTGCTGCTGAACTTGAATCATGTACCTGGTACATGATTTCTACTGCAGTGGCCTGTTTTACTGCAATCATGGAAATCAGTCCCATTTGGCTAATAAAGAATTGGTTGCTGCTTCATGCAGGGAACCATGGAGAAAGTAAATGGGTGCTTTTGAATGTGTCCATAATGTGTATGAGAAGGCCAAAGAGGACTTTGTAGGGGCATGTCTACTTCTTACGGTAGCATACCAGAGACCACTATTCATTTGTTTTATGTGTGAAATTATTAAGCAACAACTACTGGAATAAAAAATTACTTTGACAGTACAGATGAAAAGTCTGTAAAACAAGTATCAATTTTGTGGAAATGATGCTGCTGTCGCCTCAAAAACACTGTACCACAACCACAGTGTATGTAAACACAGGAAGTTGTAATTATAAGACGATGTAAAAGATCAGACAGCGTGTTGCGTTGTTCAAGAGGGAAGCTCTCTTTATGGGTCTCTCTGCTGTGGTCTAACAGCTGTGGGAAGGCAGATTCTAAACCCTGCCATTGTAGTGACCACCTGTGCATCTGTGGTCCATCTTAGTGGTCAACAACATCTGGCTGCCTTCGCATAAGGAAAGCCAGCCAAAAGACTGCAGTGGGTCATGGGATATTAAAGCCAGCCTAGTGGACAGAAGAAAAGGAGTTTGGGGTCATGTAACTGTGCCCAAGTGGAAGTCTGGTTTTAGGAACTGCTTCTCTGCTCCTTGTAAAATTGCAAAATAGCAATAATAATAGTGAGGTCCTCTGTAGTACTTTTACATTTTCCTGCCAAGATCTGGTAGTTTTTTGAAGTCAGTTACTCAGCATTAGTAGGTGCTGTTTTTGACAACCAATGAGGTAATGTCTGAAAATCTTATGGGTAGTCTTAGCAGGTTTTGTTTTGGTTGGTCTCATACGGAGCCTTAAAGGATCCCAAACGGCCAAAACAACCTTGAAAAGGAAGAAGAGCAAACTTGGCAGCCTCTCACTTCCAATTTCAAAACATGTTAAAAGAGCTACAGTAATCAGAACTGTGGAACTGCCATAAAGGAAAATATTTTTCCAGTGGAACACAATAGGGACAGCAAAAATAAACTCTTATACATATGGTCAAATGATCTTCAACATGGGTGCCAAGACCACACAGTGAGAAAAAGACAGGCATTCAACAAATGGGGTGAGGAAATTGGATATCCACATGCAAAAGAAAGAAGCACCCCAACCTTATATTAAATAAAATAACTTGAACTGGATTAAAGATCTAAACCTCAGATGTGAAGTTTGTAGAAGAAATCAGGGGAAGCTTCGGGACGCTGCGTCTGACAGTGGTTTTTTCGGATATGTACCAAAAGTGCAGGCGCCAAAAGTAAAACTGGACAAATGGGACGACATCAAACCTAAAAGCTCTGTGTGTCAGAGGGAAAATCAACAGGGTGAGAAGGCAGCCTACAGAATGGGACAAGACATCTACAAATCACGTATCTGGTAAAGGGTTAATATGCAGACAATATGAAGAACTAAAACTCAACAAAAAAAAACCCTGATTTTAAAATGGGCAAAGGACTTGAATAGACATTTCTCCAAAGAACATACAGATTGCCAACAGGCATGAGATTCAGTATTCAGAGTTTGGTATTAGGAAATCCATTCAGGTAATCCATATTTTATAGATTGAAAGAAAAAAACTTAAAAAAATGTAAAAAAGTAGATGCTTCTTTAAGCGAAGAAAATATCCCTATGTCATTCCTATGGCTGATATGCTTAATAAAAGTTACTAAAAATTTTCCTGTTAAGGTCAAGAACAAGATTAGCATATAAAACCCCTCTTAATGCTGTCCTGGGGGTACTACATAATCAGCCTCGTAATCAGGCAAGAGAAAAAACCCCGTAAGATATAAAATGTTAATACATCACTATTTGCAGATGATACAATCAAATGCTGGGAAAGCTCAAGAGAGTTACAGTAAAAACTGTCGTAAACAATGAGAAAATTGAATAAACTAGGTCAGCCACAAAATTCATCTGAAGAGGTGAATGGCTTTTGTCATATTAGAAAATAAACAGTTGGAGTATAATATGGGCGAATGCCATATTAGTATAGAGTATGCCATTTCTAGTAGCAATAAACATAAACTACCTAGGAATAAACGTAATAAGACATACAGAACCTTTATAAAAAAAATGTTAAACCTTCATCAGGTATGGTCATAAAGGAAGGGAAAAGCCTGTCGTGTTCCACAATAGGAGCCTCTACATGATAAATGTAAAGTAATTACACTAAGAAAGAAATGCATGATTTTTTGAAAAGCAAATACTCTGGTTCTAAAGTTTAGATGGAAATGTAAATGAGAATAGCCAGGAAAATTCTGAAAAACAAGAATGAAGGGGGACTAATACCAGATATATAAAACATTTAAACCCTAATCAACTAAACAACATATGGTTAGAGAGTAATGGGCTACAACAGAAAATCCAAAGATAGATTCAGATACATGGGTGATAAAGCAGATGATGAAGGTGGCTTTATACATGGTGAGGAAGAGATGAACTGATAAATGCTGTCTGAGTGACCGGATAATCTGAAGAGTAACACGAAACCACCTCTTACACCAGGAAGAATTCCATATGGATCATAGATTTCATCGTAAATGAGCTAGAAAAAAATATAGGTGACTCCTAACCTGAAAGGGTGAAGTTCTCTGTAAATACGACACAAACCCACAGGACAAAGGAGTAAACAAGGTGAGTACCTGAAACACACATTCTGTCAAAACTCAGACGACAGAAGCAAAAATTCATCCTCTGACGTTCTCGGTGTGGTACGTAGAATAACAGCCTCCCGAGACGTCCATGTCCTAATCCCCGGAACCTGAACATGTGAGGTTACAGGGCAGCACAGCCCCCTCTCCCAACACTCACCCCACACCTGACCCCACTCGCCCAGGGGTCATGCTTGCTGCTTAGCTTCCCATTTAAAATTCTCTTCTGGTACACTCTATGCTGCAGAAACTTTACGGACGTGATTTTGGTCCCGTGTCACACTGCCGCTTTGAGTCTCATCAGGGAAGATTTTGCACACACACCCACCCACCATCCCGGACTTCCGGCAGCCTCTGGAGACATTTTTGGCTTCACAACTGAGGGGAGGCCAGGGAGGCTGCGAAACACCCTGCTGTGTGTGAGTGACACCCCCCTTCCCGCCCCCACTAGCTCCCCGACAAAGAATTATCCTACCCAAAACGTCAACACCGCTGAGGCTGGGAAGCCCCCCATCCAGAGCAGGAGCACCCCAGGCAAAGGACAGCTGGAGACAAAGCCTCAAAACAGGAATACCCTTGATGTGTCGAAGCCGGCACGTGTGGACTCGCGTTGTCTGCTCTCGTGCGCCTACGGCAGAGCTGAGTAGCTGGACACAGACCAGATAGCTGGCAAAGCCTGAAGCGCGTCCTGTCTGGGCCTTTAAGGAAGACATCTGCCAAGCTCTATGTGAACGGAGCGGCAAACGCGGCTTGTGTGGCTGCGACCGAGTAAGCACCGAGTAAGCACCGTGGGCTGCTGCGAGAGGAGAGGAGAGCGGAGGCAGGCGACGGGCTAGAGAGAGCAACTCAGGCCAACGGGAGCTCCTGGGACGCTGAATGCGTTCTGTTCTGCACTGCCCACTAGGGCGGCCCCCTAGCTCCTCACACTTACTTCGCATCTCAAGGGTGGTGTGGGCTGCTGTGACACGGAATTCCACTTTTCATTTTCGTTAAAAGCCACAGCACGTGTGGCTGATGGCTACAGTATAGACATAGAGCCTTCTAGGCCATGGGGTAGATTCGGGCTTGTCTCTTGAGTGGGACAGGAAGCTGTGGGCCAGTTGTGAGCAGAGACGTAACACACCCTTGCTGAAGGTTGAGGGGCTCCCCAGGTGGCACAGGGGTAAAGAATCTGCCTGCCACTGCAGGAGACACAGGAGATACGGGCCCGATCCTTGGGTCAGGAAAAGCCCCTGGGGTAGGAAATGGCAACCCGCTCCAGTATTCTTACCTGGAGAAGCCCAGAACAGAGGCGCCTGGGGGCTCTAGTCCGCGGGCTGTGAAGGGTTGGACACGACTGAGGACACACACACACACACACACACACACACGTGCAACACAGAATCCTCAAGTCAGGAAACGTGCCTACAGCGCTCACTCACAGTCTGGCTGCCGTGTGAGGACTGCCCTGCAGTGGACAAGAGTGGGAGCAGAGTGCGGGGAGGAGGCCCCTGTACTTCCAAGAGGTGGGGCGAATGTGTGCAGCATTGCTGAGAAGTGGTGCAGTTCTGCACGTATTCTGAGGTGGAGCTAACAGGGTCTGCTGACAGACCGAATACGTGTGTGAGACGGAGACGTCAGGGAGGCTGCAGCAGTTTCTGACTTAGCCAGTCGGGCAGAGTCCCCCAGTACTGATGTGCAGAAGAAACAGGGAGGGGTATACCTGTCGGCAATGACCAAGGACTCCCTTTGGGACGTAAGTTCAAGGTGGCTGGTGAGCATCCAAGTGGAGCTGATACAGGTATCAAGTTCAAGGGAGAAGCATCTGCACTGTCCAGCAGAGTAGCCGCTAGCCACAGAGGCGCTCCTGAGCATGCGGAATGTGTCAGATGCAGCTGAGGCGCTGAACTTTGAAACGAGTGTAACTGTAGGGAACTCCCTGGTAGTCCGCGGTTAGGACTCCCAGGCTTTTACTGCAGAGGGCCTGGGTGCAATATCTAGTCGGGGCACAAAGATTCCACAAGACTGGAGGCACAGCCAAAAGAAAAAAAGTATTATAGTGAATTTCAATTTCCATGGCCGCGTGTGGCCAGTGGCTCCTCCTTAGCCAGCACTGGTGTGAATGGTGTGTGTCGCGCGGCCCTGGAGAAGGTCCTGGGGAACGGACATGCACGGCAGGGGCCCAGGTCTGAGCCCGGGGTGCTCCAGCCTCCGGGATGATCTCCTCCCATTTTTCCATGGGAGCTGAAGGTGAGCTCCAGTAGAAGTCCTACCGCCTCCTCAGCCCGCTGGGCAGTCAGCCACACCGGGCTGTCTCCCCACTCACGCCTCACTCACCTGGGCACAGGCCTCCTGTCGCCGCTTCCTCCACCATCCGGGGCTCTTTGCCTCGCTCCAGGAAGGAGATCACGTCAGGTTTGGAAACGGCAAGACCTGGACGTGAGAAGAAAACACGCCAGCCGGTTGTGCTGTGGGGCCTCAGAATTCAGACCCAGGGCCAACAAGCAGGACAGGCAGGAAGGGCCGAGGGACCTGAGGGTCGGGGCCGATGCAGCTTCGGGCCAGAGAGCTGCCCTTGAACCACTCAGAGGACACGACATAGACAGGGAACCTGCAGAGCAGCAGACCGCACCGCCTTACCCAGCGAGACCAGGTTGCCGTAGGTCTCCAGCATCACATCTCTGTAGAGATCCCTCTGAGCGGGTGCCAGATGTTCCCATTCCTCTTCGGAGAAGACTACGGCCACATCCCTGAATAAGTCTGACCCCTGGAACAACAGGCAGGTATGCCATAGGCGTATCGGAAGGAAACATTTTCCATGGGATGAGAGGCAATGGAGGCGGTCTGTGCAGGAATTGGGGGCTGGAGGCACCTGACGTGACAGATGACAGGGAAGGATGGGCACAGGTGAGAGAGAGACTCAAGCATTCTCGAACTCCTCTTTTTACTATAGACAGAAGCTCCTCTACTCGGGTCTAGGAGGAGAATTAAATCCAGCCAAATGGAGTTTTCCCGTTAGGACAATGTGATCAGCACACTGCCTGCCCTGTGCCTGGTACATGATGAATTCTCCATGTGAGGCCTATCACCTACTTCTGTGGAGCAACAGTAACAAAACCCGACAATTTTGGGGTAGTCTTTCCTCAAAATATTTTATTAAAAGAAATACTTAATATCTTGTGTATGCTTAGCTGTGTCTGACTCTTTGTGACCCCCCAGGCTCCTCTGTCCATGGACTTTTAGGCAAGAATACTGGCGTGGTTTGCCATTTCCTTCTCCAGGGGAATCTTCCTGACCCAGGGATGGAACCCGTGTCTCCTACATTAGCAGGTGGATTCTTGACCACTGAGCAACCTGGGAAGCCAAGTGTTTTACCTTAGAAAATAAAATTTTTGTTTGTCGAGAACTGCTTGACGACATAGGCTCATCGTTATATAAAAACATGTCACACAAATTTTTCCTTATGAGAAAAATCTTGAATGATGATTACTTTATTAGCTGCATAATTTACCATCAAGTGAGATAACTGACTCAACCATTCTTTTATTTGGATGCAGAGGTCTCCACGGTCTTTAGGCTCTTTCAAAACTATGACTATCCAGATTCGGAACACTGCATCCATCTAACTGACGGCCTTACAGTCCCAGCTCTGCACTGTGCTTGCTCTTAAGCTGAAGAAGCTGGTGGAGAATGACCGAGATCCAAATGCTCTGTTCAGCCTCTAAAACTGGACCTTAATGTGGGCATTTAATCTCACAGATGCCCAGTTAAACTTCAGTTACACACCCAACTGTCAGTACAGGAGATGGTGACCCCACACTGAAATTGAGCCCAACCGATACCAACTCCCTTGATTTTGTGTGTGTGATCTCTCATCAGTATTCATCTCCGTTTCATCAAATCTCAGTTCTTGTAAGGGATGCTCTCATTTTATGTAAGGAAATGGATTTCTTCTTCCTCTGGCCTCCCAGCAGAATACCAAGCCATCAGAAGACATAGAATGCTATACAGAATGAATCCACGTGGGCACTGGTCAGCATGGATGGGGCCAAGGGGGAGGGAACCTCAGAGAAGCAGATTCTTGGATGGAACCCAGGTGGGAAACTTCAGGATAAGGAAAACAAATATTTACATGATTTGAAAACTCACGAGGGACATGACTGTCAGCATTTCATGGGCTGCTGCGTCCTCCTCTCGGTTTCTCTCTTGGGGAAGGGCAGAGTCCTCAGATAACAGACCTGAGGGAGGAAGGAGCAATCATGAGAGCAGCCTTGCCTCAAGGCTCCCAGAAAGTGCTCAGTGACGTGCCCACCTCTCCTCCCTACTCCCCAAGTACAGGGAGCCTCTCCCCAGCTCCACCTTGTCACTGATATGATCTGAGGTGGGGATGCACAGACCTGGTCCAGCAACTGGGAATCGGGTCCTGACAGGCAGGCTAACACCGACCCCCTCCCCCAAATAAACTAAACTGGAATGGAAAACATCCAAGTATTAAGAATGATGCCATTTAACCACTTCCTGGGATCATCAGTAAAACAGTTGTATTTTATAAAAGAGCTTAGGACATTGCCCAACATGTAACATATATTTAATTCTTAATGTGTAAACGAAACGATTGTTGTTTATTTGCTAAGTTGTGTACAAGTCTTGCGACCCATGGAGTGTAGCCCACCAGGCTCCTCTGTCCATGAGATTCTCCAGGCAAGAATACTGGAGTAGGCTGCCATTTCCTTCTGCAGGGGAATCTTCCCCAACTAGAATTGAACCCGTGTCTCCCGCACTGCAGGTGGATTCTTTACCAGTGAGCCATCGGGGAAGCCCAGTGTTCTCTAGTATCATGTAGAAGGACGTTTTCCTTATGACCACCTTCTTTAAAGCATTATTTGTTTTAGCTGTAGATATCTCATTACGGGGTGGCCCGTGATTTACTCAGCCATCTTCCCATGAAAGTACCATGAAGGTGAAAGTCGCTCGGTCGTGTCCGACTCTTTGCGACCCCATGGACCATACAGTCCATGGAATTCTCCAGGCCAGAATACTGGAGTGGGTAGCCGTTCCCTTCTCCAGGGCATCTTCTCAACCCAGGGATCGAACCCAGGCCTGCATTGCAGGCGGATTCTTCACCGGCTGAGCATCAAGGGAAGCCCCAATGGTTGGACCAATTTTGAACAAGACCCTCTAAAATGTTTCCAAGTCGCCGCTTGTAAACTAGAGGTTCCAAATTTCCAGAGGTCTTTCAGCTCTGAGAGGCTCATGAGACAAGACTTCACCCCAGATTTTTAAAAGGATGCACGAGAAAAACGCAAAGCGGCCGTAAGCAGGCACGCCCACCGAGGGGTCCGCGGCCCCGGCCGCGAGCCGACGGCAGCGGCGCGACGCAGGGGGCGACGCAGGGCGCGCCGCGGGGGCCGACGGGGCGTGTAGTCCGGCCCGGGAAGCCGCGGCCGCCGGCCAAGCCAGACGCCCCGGCCCTCCCCGGCCCGCGACCCGCCCGGCCCGGCGCGGACCCGGAGCCCTGGCGAGCTCCGGAGCCCCTCACCTGCCGGCGCCTCTGGTCCCGGCGCCCCGCGGCCGCGCCCCCGCACCGCGCGCCGCTGCCCCGTCCGCGCGGGAGGACCCCGGAGCCGGAAGACGGCGCAGGCGCACAAAGCGCTGCGGGCGCTGCGGCGCGGCCGGACGGCGCCGCCGGACGGCGCCGCGGTGCCTTCTGGGGAGCGTGGTCTCCGGCCCTAAGGGGGCCCAAGGCGCGGGACTGCGTCTCGCGAGGCTTCGCGGGGGCGGGCGCGCGCGGCCCGAGGAGCCTGGCGCGGTCGGGGGCGCCGCGTGCGTGCCTGAGGCAGGTGAGCGAGGGCGTGGCCGCACCCGGGGGCTGCGTTCGGCCCCGACCGGGTCGTCGAGGGTGCGTGGGGCCGTTAACCGCCGGGTACGTGTTTGTGTGTGAAACTGGTATGTGGTAAAGCCCACTGCTAAATCACCGTCGCCGTGGAGCAGCCGTCTTACTGGAAGACGCGGAGGGACGAAGAAGCCCGAGAGTTCGTCTGGTCACTGATTTCAAAACGTTGTTGTCGCTCGGTCGTCCTGACCCTAGCCCTTCTTGTCTGTCGTCGCCTGTCCTGCCCTCAGCCTTGCCCGGCATTCGGGTCTGTCCAGTGAAGCGGCCCTTCACGTCAGGTGGCCGAAGGACTGGCCAGGTGGCTGAGAGAGAAAGAGTGGGCCTGCCAGGCAGGAGGCGCGGTTGGATCCCTGCGTCGAGGAGATCCCCTGGAGAAGGAAGTGGTAACCCGCTCACGTGTTCTTGCCTGGAGAATTCCATGGATGGGGAAACTTGGTGGGCTACAGTCCATGTGGTCGCAGAGAGTCCGACACGACTTAGGGACTAAACGATTTTAAAACATGTCAAAAAAAGTGCTGAAATACTTGCAGATTATGGAGGAAAATAGAGGATCAGCAGAAAGGTTTCGAAGGAGATGGTCAAAGAGTTTTCTCTTATGATAGTTTTCGGCTTAGACCTCTAGCTACAGGTTCACAACTTTGCTTGTGAACGCGTGAGAAGCCCTGAACTTTGCCCATCCCAAGACAGCGTATTCCGATATGGTGGGACGTCCAGTGTTCTGGATCAGACCCTGATCAGACCCTGTTAAACCTGGCCTGCGAATGAGGAAACCGTTTCTGTCCAGGGCGATACACTTGTCCGTGAGCCAGACCCAGTCAAGCGCCCTTGCCTCTTGAGTTGTCTTACAACACATCCTCTTGCATCTGCCTTCTTGAAACGTCTTTTCTGAGATCTGTGCATATTCACATTGTTGCACGTCTGAAGAATGCTTTTCTCTAAGTTAATTTCAAAATGTAATTTAAACCCAATAAAAATACAGTACTGTTTCACCATTGGAAATAGACAAGTTGATACTAAAGCTCAAAGTAAAAAGTAAACATGCAAAAATAGCTAAGAGTATTCTGAGAAAGGAAAGCTGTAATGTATACTAACATGACCAGATATTAAAAGCATTCTAAAAAGGGCCTGTAATTGTAACTACTGTATGGTACTGGCTCATGAATTGTTAGGTGGGAGGGACTTAGATGGTCCAGAAATATCAAGTGCAGAGGGAAATCTGTAAATAAATGTGGCAAATCATTGGGATAAAAGTGGGTTTTTTAATAAAGCTTGTGGAATAACAGGATAGTCAGTTGGGAAAAAATAAAATTATATTAATGCCTCACATAATGCAAAATAAACTCCAAATTGGCTAGAGTTCTAATTTAAACCATACAAATAGCACACATGTACAGAGGTGAATTCCATTATGACCTGGATGTATGGGAAGACTTTGTGACTTAAAAATCCAGATGTATTAAAAGACTGCTGCACTTGAGAATGTAAAACTAAAGCACTTATGTAAGGCAAAATACACCGTAAGCAATGGTGGAACACAAATGACAAAATTTTTACAACTTTATGAATCTCAGATAAGGAGCTAACATTCCTAATATGTAAAAACCAAAAGCCAAAAAATGCAAGCCTCTGAACTCAACTTAGATTGTTTTTCATATCTTTGGTATCGTGATTTGGATAATATCTTATGTGCATCATTGTTGCTCAGCTGCCAAGTCATGTCTGACTGTGCGACCGCATGGACCGCAGCACGCCGGGCTTCCTTGTCCTTCACCATCTCCCAGGGTTTGCTCAGACTCATGTCCATTGAGTCGGTGATGCCATCCAACCATCTCATCCTCCATCATCCCCTTCTCCTCCTGCCCTCAATCGTTTCCAGCATCAGCGTCTTTAGAATTGAGCAACTGAATAAATGCGTTGATTTCTTGGTGGCCAGTGTTTTACTGTGGAAAGAGAGCTATAAATAAAGGATAATAGCAGATCAAGAACCATCCCTAATGTTGAGTTGGTGTGAACTCATGATTAAAAACATGTTTGCACAGCTCCCTGAGATCAGTGTTAACACCATAGTGATGGCATGCTAAGATCAGGTACCCTTGATAATGTAGAGCCTAAGTGACTCCATTTTTTTAAAAAAAGGGAAAAACCGCCATCTTGTAGTAAAGGGCACACCTAGTTCCCAGAAAAACCGCAGAATATGTCCAGCCCATCACCCCACGATACTATTAGACGCGACCAATCACCGTGTGCCGGGAAGGTGCCAAAGAGTCCAGAAACTGTTTGTGGTTAAATACACCAATCCAGAGCCAACACGAACATCTTTTTCAAAAATTAACCAATTGCTGTTCCACAAGTTTCGTGCCGCTCCACAAACTATAAAAACTATCTGCTGTAGCTGGGGGCTCTCCTACCTAAGCCACTGTGTTGGTGCGGGTGGAAGCCCCTGCTCGAGCTTGAATAAAAGACCCTCGTGTGTTTGCATCAGAATCGGCTCCTGAGGTGGTCTTTGGGGGATCTGTAATCTGGGCACAACAATAAGATGTGGTGGACATGGCACTTGACCTTTATGATCTTCCTTCCCAAAGCACAGAGCCTCGTTTTAGTGACAGCATGGCAGACAAGTGGCAGTCCTTGGACATCAGACAGAATATCCAACCTGAACTCTGCACCGCTGACAGGCATTGTGAACAAGGAAGTCAGAGACCATCGCAGCTATACGGGGCCTAATGAGACACAACTACTGAGAACAATGTATCCCGAGTGAGGTCCTGCAAAAATGGACTTTAGTTAATAATGCATCAGTGCTGGCTCATTGTTAAAAAAAATTAACCAAAACTGGGTGCAGAGTATGTGAGAACCTTCTGTAGTATCTTTGCAGTGTTTCTGTAAATCAAAAACTTCTAAAATAAAAGTTCATTTGAATTAATTAGTCTTACTCTTTTTTTTTTTTAAAGTATTTATGTGTATGATTTTCTACTTCTCTGTTTGGTGAAGGAGCGTGGAAGCAATGATGCCTCAGTAGCAATAAGCAGACCTTGGTCTCTAAAACCATTCTTTAATAAAAAGGAACCAGAGCTTAATGGGGTGATGTCTGATTCCAGGATGATCGCAGGGAAAGTACAAAATGAGAATGGAATTGCTTCTTATGCCCCAAAGTAGGGAGATGCTCAAAAAATATCACAGAGGATCCCCTGCCCACAGTGCAGTGGTGTAATAGTACAAAACTTGCCATCTCGCTTTACACGCAAATAGAAAACGAGATAATTTGTAGGAAACAAGTCTTTTTAGATGTTGGAATGGCTTCCTACATCCGCAGCGGCTTCTTCTCTGGAGGCATATTTTTCAGACAGTACAGGAAGGAGGGCCACACGCAGAGCACACCAGGTTTCCTAAAGCGAGACCAACACCAGAGCTGGGGAAACTCGAGGAACTGGAGTTTGCTGGGCGGAGTGTGGATGAGCAAGGAGAGGGTGGGAGGAAGGTACTCGAGAAAGAGCTCCAGAAGTGTGCCCAGGAGTCTCCCTGAGTTCTTAAGCTGTGCATGTATCTATTTAAAGGAGAATTCAGTGATGTGCAAAACTGTAGGGCCAGAAAGATCAGTGGTCGCTCTGGTCCACAGCTTCAGGGAAAGTTGGAAAAGGAATGGAAGGGGAATTTGGGGGATGATGGAGATCATCTTGCATACCTTGATTGAGGTGGTGATCACCTGGATGCAGATATTTGTCAAAGCTCTTTGAAGTGTATTCTCCAGGATTCAGTTTGAGGAGGGCTTTTGTGAGCATAACTGGGACAATTTGAGCAGGGTATAATTAGAATAACAGTATAAGTCAACATATTTCACATATTCATACTAAAATAAATGATGACTGAGAAGAAAGAACTTACAGAATTTCACCTAGTAAATGTAGAAGGAATGATAGAGCTATAAATATCTTTCAGCCATCATGGAAGTAATGGATTCAGGCAGAAATACTGATTCTAAAACTGTTGCTTAACATTGATAACTAACAGGATATCTTTGTAGTCTCAGGTTTATCTTCTCACAGATAACCAACTACAAAAAAGAAAACAGTCAATTTAGAGTGATCAATAGTCAATTTGGAGTGATCACCGCTAATCAGATGCTTTGAATTTGCAACTGTCTTCTGGACATAGGTTCTCAAGGTGTGAAATTCAGCCTTGCTGTGCTCAGTCACTTCTTGGTTTAATAAAGTAGCCAGATCTTGTCTCTAAGATTATGATGTTTTGTTCATAATGAATGTTTTTAATTGATTTTTATTTTTAAAACTATTTCATCGATGTATCATGTGTTTTGGTTTCTGGTTTTGTTTTGTCTTCTTTTGGTGCCCCTTAAACGTGTATGAAGAAGTGCTTAACTCCCTGATCTCTCCTTCTGGGCGTTTAAATGAGGAGGGGGAGGAGCAGGGGAGGAATGCCTGGAGAACTGACGCCCGGCAGGAGCGACGAGATTCTGCCCTGCTCTCAGGGTCCGCTCCCTTCTGTTAACAGTGGTCAACGTGTTAGCCGCTTAGTCATGTCTGACTCTTGTGACCCCATGGGTTGTAGCCCACCAGTCTCTCTCCATAGAACTCTCCAGGCAAGAATACCGGACTGGGTCACCATTCCCTTCTCCAGGGGGTCTTCCTGACCTGGGGGTCGAACCCCAGTCTCCCACATTGCAGACAGGCTCCTTAGCGTCTGAGCCACCGGGGAAGCTCTTCTCTGCGGGTATTTGAGCGTATTCACCGGGCTGTGTAGCTATCAGCACATCTAAGCTGGAAACTTTCATCACCACAAGAAGAAAGCCTGTACCTTTAGCGCTCATTCTTCCTTTCCTCCCCTCAGCCCAGCCCACCACTGGGCTACTTTCTCGGAAATGTTTGCCTGTTCGGACATTTCATGTCATGTGGGCTCATACGATGTGTCGTCTTTCATGACCGGCGTCTTTCACAGTGTAGTTTTCGAGGTTCATCCTTGTAGCTTGGGATCAGTACCTCATGACTGATTACAGCCGATGACTGGATAATATAGGCGTCGGGGTTGTTCCCCCTCTGGCCATCATGCGTAATGCTGTTATGAACCGTTTGTGTGCTAGTTTTTGCATGGATGTATGTTTTCATTTTTCTTAGGTATACATCTATGACTGCAATCGCTGGGTCATGTAGTAACTCTAGCTTTTTAAGAAATGTCTGGAATGTTTCTCCAAGGCAGCTGCTTCATTTTAAATTCCCACTGGCAACGTTGAGGGGTCAGTGTCTCCACATCCTCACCAACACTTTGTTGTCTGACTTTTTGATTCTAGCCATTTTTGTGGGTGTGAAATGGCAAGTCACTGTGGCTTTGATTTACATTTCCCTAAGGACTGATGATTTGAGCATCTTTTCAAGTGCTTTTGGACTTTCTGTTTATATTCTTTGGAGAGATGCCTGTCCATATCCTTTGCCCATTTTAAAACTGTGTTCAGGTGCAAAAGCAATCTACTGGAGGAAGATAGCATTTTCAGCAAATAATACTGGCACCACTGGACAGCCACAGCAACAAAAGAACTTCGACCTCACCCGTTATAAAATTTAAGTCAAAATAGAGTACAGCCTTAAATTTGCTCCAGTACTAATCCATGAAAAAATAAATGTATCTTCATTGTGACAATGAGAGCAAAGTAAATGGATCCTTCTGTCTCAGACTCTACACTCTAATACTCAAGATTATTTACTTAGATTACTCCATTAAATATGCTAGGCAGACGTCTGTTTGCTGATTATTGATTTGAAAATGATAAATTTGTTTTTTATTTGATGCAAGCTTTGTAGAGGGTTCTGCCAACAGAAACTTAAAAGGTAATGGTTGAAGACGAAAAAATGTTATCACCCATCTTCAGGGTAAAGATGCCCAGTTTCTTCATACATCTCTGAAATGTGGAAAAGGCTACAAAAACCTGCACACTTACTGATATGGCTTAACTTGCATGTTTGCACTGTTTCAGAAAGCCAGAGGTTACGTACCAATCAATTTCAACACTGAAACACAAAACCAACTAGTTTTTGTGGGTTATGTTCCTTTTACTTTTTTATATATTGGAACAGTTTTCCAATAGTGCAATCTTAATGTAGTTGTAACAGATCAATTCCCCCTTTAACAAAAACAAAACCCCAGAAATACAGGTTGCTTCAGTATCACACAATTGGTTTTATAAGTTGTATAATTTGAAACAAATGCATTTCTCTCTCTACTTTTAACCACATTGTTTATATTCAACATATTACTATATACAGTGTTTCAATATCTTTGTAAACACAACATTTGCATTTTTTACATTTCCTCCATATAAAAATTTCCAGCTTTTTGTCATTGGTTACTTTGATGAGACAAGCTCCACACCCTATAACGCAAATTTCAGAAAAGGTGAGGCGTGCATGTGAGGGCTAGAACTAGGAGTTTATTGAATATTTTCAGACATACGTTGAGTAGGAACAAGAGGGTACGAAAAAGGCCGAAGTGCTCCAAGAGCGGCCTTGTGCTCTGCTCCGCCTTACAGAGTGCGTCAACTCCCGGTATTTGTCACGTTTTCCCCTAGTCCATTTCGCCCACGCTGGAAGCTCGGCCCCGCGGACGGGGCTTTGGCACGTCCCTAGCTGCGTCCGGCGCCTCGGCCGCGGCCCTTCCGACTGCGCCGCCCCGGGGCGGTCGTCACGCGCTCC
Organism: Antilocapra americana; assembly: GCA_007570785.1. Classification (NCBI taxonomy): domain Eukaryota; kingdom Metazoa; phylum Chordata; class Mammalia; order Artiodactyla; family Antilocapridae; genus Antilocapra; species Antilocapra americana. The sequence goes on along the minus strand of ML661913.1, from coordinate 595,196 downwards.
GCCCGGAGACCCTCGGGGCCCGGGGACGGAGCCCGGCCTCCCGCCCCGGCCGGCGGCGCTTTACGCTGCGCCCCGTGGGAGGCCGTGCCGGGCACGCAGGAGGCGCTCGGGGAGCGGCCCGAGGAGGGTCGGGAGGAGGGCGCCCGCCGGCGCAGGCCGCCGCTCCCAGCTCGTCCAGGCCCGGCGGACGCGGC
>ML661913.1:567300-594602 GCA_007570785.1 Antilocapra americana | reverse complement strand
CCCGGCGGCCCCCGCGGCCGGCGCCGGCTGCCCGCTCGGGCGCCGCGGCGCCTTTGTGAGGCCGCCGCTCGCGGCGAGGTCGAGTCCCCGAGTCCCCGCCCCGGCGCGGGCCGCTCCCGCCGAGGAGGAGAGGTGAGGCGTCCGGGACGGGGGAGGCGGGTCGGGGTGTGCGTGACCGTGGGCGAGAGCGCGAGCGCGCCCCTGCGTGTGAGCCGAGGCTGGCCGCGTGTGACAGCGCGCCCGCGGCTGCGCCCGGAGCCGCCGGCACGGGGACGGAGGCCGTGCGCCCGGGGCGGACCCGCGAGGTGCAGCGGGGGAGCCGGAGCTCGCGGAGGGGGCGGGCGGCGCGCGGAGCCCTGAGCGCTGGCCTCGAGCCGCCCCGGCCCCGAAGGCCCTCCGTCCGCCGCCCCCGGACCCACGCGGGGACTCCCGCGGACGGAAACGCGTAGCTCGGCGCTGCGGGGCCTGTCTCTGCGTGTCCCTGCAGCTGCACACCCTCCGCACCGCGCCGGGAAGTTTCTTAGAAAAGTTGAGCGAATGGTTTTCCGGTGTGTTTTGTAGTAAGCCGGGACCAGAAGCAGGAAGTCCTCTCTGGTCCAGGGTCCTCCAGCCCGCACGACCCCTGTGCGGGCTGCCCTGAGTGAAGATGCCTTCTCTGAGGCATTCACTTTGTAGCTTTTTAATCTTATCTTTGTAGAGAGAGTGGGGACACATTTCCTTTCAATGTCATCCTCTAGTGAAGAGACTTAAGGAGGCAGAGCTGGATCCCAGTTGGGCTCAACTGCTTAATTACCCTGAAGCCTTAGATGATCTCACTGATGAGTAGCCTTACTGTGAAGGGGGACACACCCCTAACTTGGCAGTCTCTCTGAACGGTAAATACTATCATTGGTTATGAACGAGGAGCTATCTTATGCACAGAGTTTATGTTGCACATTGAGGTCTAAACCACGCGGAGATTTAAATGGCGTATGAGCGAGCTAAATCGCTTCAGTCGTGTCCCACTCGTTGCGACCCATGGACTGCAGCCCGCCAGGCTCCTCTGTCCATGGGATTCTCCAGGCAAGAATCCTGGAGTGGGTTGCCATTTCCTTCTCCAGGGATCTTCCTGACCCAGAGATCAAAGTGTTTCCTATGTCTCCTGCATTGTTCATTTCAGTTCAGTCGCTCAGTCGTGTCCAACTCTTTGGGACCCCATTAACCGCAGCATGCCAGCCCTCCCTGTCCATCACCAACTCCCAGAGTCCACCCAAACCCATGTCCATAGAGTCGGTGATGCCATCTCATCCTCTGTCGTCCCCTTCTCCTCCTGCCCCCAATCTTTCCCAGCATCAGGGTCTTTTCCAATGAGTCAGCTCTTCGTATCAGGTGACCAAAGTACTGGAGTTTCAGCTTCAGCATCAGTCCTTCCAGTGAACACCCAGGACTGATCTCCTTTAGGATGGACTGGTTGGCTCTCCTGTTAGGCGGGTTCTTTACCACTGGAACCACCTGCGAAGTCCGTAAGTGGAGTGTGATCTCTAAAGATACTGAATCACCACGTTGAACACTTGAAACTAATATGACACTATAAATCTACTGTACTTAAAGCACGTAGGTGAAAGAATTTAGATAGCAAAGGCCAACTGAGTGACACCTCTTATTTACTTCTGTGGTGGGAGAAGGGCATCGAGAAGGAAAGGAGACTTTCTAGGTTGAGGATGCTGAGAACTGAGGGCAGGCCTGGCATTTTACGTTTTCTTCCTCCCTCTCCAGCTGTGTTTTCTCTGAACACTGCTCAGAGAGGAGCCAGAAGGAGGGCAGAAGAGCTGTCTTAAATTCTTAAAGCCATGTCCGAGGTAAGGAAATATTTCTTCTCTTCTCTGAAATGCCTTGTTTTTTCAGATTTTACATGGACATTTTGCTTTTCTTCTGAAATTCCCCACTCCCCTGAAGTTCCGCTCATTCCGTGACCTGGTCCTCATGTTCTCCAGTCTACTGAAAGGAGATTCCCCACCACCACCCCCAAAGCACAGGGAGCTTCCTTTTTTTCCTCCTTCAGCCAAATTTTTCATCTTCTATTCAAGAAACAGTTTAGCACTTGCTCTGGGTTAGGTGTTTAGTTGGGAGGTCTTAAGAGGCCAAAATACACTCCTTGGTGGGAGTATGAAAACCTTCGCTGGAGGGACTTGATTCATTGAGGTTAAAGTGGGTGTTCAGATGTGACCAACAGTTTGGAGCTTTTCCACAGACCTGAGTTTGAGAGTAGACAGGGACTGCTGGGGAAGTCTCAGCTGTGGTACATGGCAGGGTCTCTTGCTCAGGGTGGTTTTGAGGAGTGGGATTTGCTGGGTCTTGAGTATTCAAGGGTGGGTCAGCTAGGGCAGGAGTTTCCTTCAGGCACTGGGTGAGCATTCACGAGTAGCACTCCCTGGGAGTAATGAGATGTCCTGAGTTAGCATCAGGCCACCGACCGAATATCCTGCATCGTCCAGTGAACATGGTAGAGTTAGTATGGAAAACTGCAGGACAGTCTTTGAAAAAGGAGGATGCTAGGAGGGAGTATTGAATCTACATTAAAAAGTGGCTGCTTACTCTGTAATAACAAAACCAGTAAATAGTATAGAGTGGGAATCAGAGAAAGAAAAAATCGGCATATAACGTCCAGAAACAAATACAAGTAAGAACGAAAAATACTTATTCACTCGCTGAACATATAGTTGTTAAAGACTTACTGTATGTTAAGTGCGACGATATTGTGGTTAGAAAGGTATTCTCTCCATTGAATTCAGTGTCTGCTAGTTTATCATAAGATGGTGTAATGATATTTTATATCAGAGAAGGGCTGGATGTTCACTTGAAAGTTTTTTTCTTCCTCATACTTTGAGGCTAAAAACATTCTGTAGATTAAGTGTAAAAACTAAAACCGCCCACGGCTACATCTTTCTTGTTTCCTGTCGCGTGGAGCAGCACTGTGATGACTGGTGGCAGGGACGCTCTGTCTGCACTACCCAGTACTGCGGCTGCTCGCCACGTGTACGGACTAGTGTGACTCAAGGGCTGGATTTGTGGCTGTTGATTGATTTAAATAACTGCATGTGGCTAGGAGCTAGTCTATTTAGACACCAGAGTGCTAGGTTCATAAAATGATAAAGCCAGGAAGAAAATTATGAGTGACTGGTTGTCTGAGACACTGTTTTCCAAATGAGGAAAAAGAGGCCAAGGAAGGAGTGATGTGCAGACGTCACTCGGGAGTGACTGTCAGAGGCAGCAAGCTGCCTGCTGATGCGGGTCAGCCACGGACGGTGTGAGAAGGGTGGTGGCAATGGTGAAGGGCCCCGGGGGGCGCAGCGCTCAGCCCTCGGGGGCATGGAGCGCACCACTTCTGTGCAGGATGAGGGCCCCCCACGGCCGCGCTCCCGGCGCTCACTGCCGTCTGCTCTGGTCACACTGGTCGGCTTGCTGTCCCGCCAGCGTTCCAAGCCCCTCTGTTTCTGAACGTCTGCTTTGCTCCTTCCTCGTCTGTAACTTTCCTCTCCTGGAGGATGGCCTGGCTAGCTCTCCCACTTGTAGGTTGTTGTGCAAACCTCAGCTCATTTTTAAGGTTTTATCTTAAACAAAAGTGGAAGTTAGTCACTCAGTTGTATCCGGCTCTTTGTGACCCCATGAACTGTGGCCCAGGAGAAGGAAATGGCAACCCACCGCAGTGTTCTTGCCTGGAGAATCCCGTGGACAGAGGGGTCTGGTGGCTGCTGTCCATGGGGTCGCACAGCGTGGGACATGACTGAAGCGACGCGGCAGCAGGGCTGTAGCCCGCCGGGCTCCTCTCATGGGGTACTCCAGGCAGGAGTGCTGAAGTGGGCTGCCGTGCCCTTCTCCAGGGATCTTCCCAGACCAGGGATCGAAGCCGGGTCTCCGGTATCGGCCTCTGGGAAGCCTCTTACAGAACAGTTGGTGTCTTCTCTACTCTTAGAGCCAGGCTGTTACTCTGAGTGGCCGCTTTAGGGTAATACGTGTCCATCGCTCCTCACTGTAGCCATCGTCTCTCTTCCCTTGGTAATCTTCCTTCTGCAGTTAGTACTTCTGCTACTTTCTCAACAGGGTAACTCCCCTATATTATTATTAGTAGATGTTATATTTAGTTATTGTTTCGGGGCTCTGAACTTCTTCCTGTGCGTCAATGCTTCCATTTTCCTTTTATTTTTCATTTTGTTCCATTTCCTTCTACCTGAAAAACTTTTATTAGTATTTCTTTGACTACAGGTCAAAACTTCAGTCCCAACCTGATTTTTTTTTTCTCATTACGTCCTTTTCTGACTAGGCCAGAATAGTGTAATTTAAGCTTTTTTCCGATGTTAAGTTGGGAAATCCTAGTCTTAATGGAGAGAAGAACTTTTAGCAATATATTTTAAGACAATAACTAGAGACCTTTGTAACATCATAGTGAAAAATTAAGACTGACATAATTGAAAATAAGCAAGGGGTTAGTAAATCAAATATGGCTGATTTACATTATGTATTGATAATAATGTGCATCTAAGAAGAGTGATGTCATCAGTAAATGAATACGTAGTCACAGATATGTTTGTGTAAGGAAACGTGAACCAGTACACACGAACTGCATCCTGACTGCTTATAGGAGGTGCGTAGATGCTGGGGCTTAGGACCTCTGAGTTTTTCACTTAGAAAGGGGGGAAAAAAATCACTGTGGGTAGAAATGCCAGACACTATTTTCTTTCTTTCTTAAAGTTTTTTTTCTTCTAAATAATCTTGTGATAAGAGTGGCCTAGGTTGCAGGTTTTTTCCTGTCAAGTCTCTGACTGTATCTTGCCAGTCCCTTCTGTTCTGTAGAGAAATCACCTGATAGTCTTAGGGGGGTGACCTTGTAACTAACTCTGTTCTTCTCTGCTGCTGTTAGAATCCCGTCTTTCACTTTTGTATTTGTGGGAGAAGGTAGGCTTCAGGTCTTGCTACTACTCTGCCATCTTGATGGCTCTCTCCAGACATTATTTCCTGAGCTTCTTTAATAAGGTGACAAAATGGTAATAAAATTCCTGTTTTGTAGAATCACAATAAATATAAAAACATTTGAAAGGTATTCAGATCTCATTGGCTAGAAGGAAAATGTCAATCAGGTCATCAAAACCCAGAATCCATTTGTTTGTGTGTGCAAGTAAAAAAAGTCTTCAAGAACTTAACCTGGCGAAACCTGCCTGGCCTCTACTACAGAAAACATGATGTGTGTGGAACACTTTACTTGCACACAGCTTTAGAGAGTGCATTGAAGTCGTTGAGTCTTGGTAGAATTTCTGCCTGATGGTGCCCAGCCCTGTCTAGCACAGCTTTCATCTTTTAAAGCTAACCCATGTTCCATTCCTTGAAGCCTTCACTCACTTCCCAGATTTCCCTTTTACTAAGAAGTTGTGTTTGAGATGGAAGCACATAAGAAAGAAGCTGATGAACGTAACTGATGTTCCGTGGTGTCCTTTCACTTCACTTGTGGCTTCCTTGACGTTTTTGTCCATTACTCAGACAGTTATTCATATACTGACTTTTTTTTGACAGGCTTAAATGTATCCTCAGTAAGGGTATTACTCTGTCAGGAGGCACGTTAATAGGAATGATGTTCATATTTGACAACCCTCCGGCCAGGACACACCCAGAACTTACCCCGATGGAGTCCTGGACACTGATGCAGGGTGGGCGGTCCCCTCCATACTGGACTGTGGGGAGGCGCGTGGCCGCCAGCGGGGGTCCCTGCAGCCGCTGTTTACCAGCCAGCATGGAAGCATTTCCTGACAGGTCGGTTCAGCTGTTTGGGTGTGTGCCGTTGAGGGCAGCTGCGTGTCAGCTCAGCTTAAGGGTAGGTTTTGTTCTGTGATGTAAAGCTGTAAAGCAAACCTGTAAAGCACATAGCAGGACATACAGCCCAGAAAAAGTCTGGAGCAGACTTACCGCATTAGGAAGAATGCCCATTTTTAAATTTTCGGGACACAGACTAGGTCTCGTTTCATGTTACAAGGATCCTTGATGTCACGTACCGCGGTGTCTGAGAGCTTTGTGGCGCCAGTTGAGAAGGCCTTGTTCACTAGGTGTGCGGTGGGTACGCTCCTCTAGTGAGGACTGCGGGTGTTCCGTGACGCACTGCATGATCACATTTGAAGGGTGCCCTGTTTAACTTAACCGCGGCTGAAATTACTATGCTTTTCTCCTTTAGGGGGTATGGTAAGTTAACAACTGTCTTTGAAACTTAGTGACGTTATCAAGAGCTCTTATGTAATCTTTTGCTGTTCCTGATTGTTCTCTGTAATGGCATACATTTAAGTTATATTTTTGCAAAATCACCATAAAACTTTACTGTTTTTATTATGTTTGTATGTAATTTTAGAGTACCAATACAAGAGCATCAAATATATTTTTATATATACCAGATTGATATAGCTGGAACACCAATCATTCCATTGCATAATTTGGAAAAAGCACATAAAAATTGAGCCCAACTCGTGTCTCCGCCTCGTCCTCGAGGCCTTGTTTCACTGCCCCGTCTGGCGCTTTCCACACCGAGAGCCGCCTAGCACGGGGTGGGAGCGCTGCTCCCTCACGTCAGACTGTTTACGGCTTCTGTCCCGGCCAGTCTCCACCTGTGCCTTCTCCCCCCCCCCCCCAGACTCAAACCTCACACTCGCCTCCGTGGAGGATCACAGGTAAGCAACGGGCAGACGTGCGCTCAGACCCGAGACCCTGACTGGCAGCTTCTCTCTGAGAACACAGGCATCTTGCTCTTCAAACCGTGCGCACGTGGGGGTGAGAACGCTGGTTGAGCAGGACGCGCGTGTCATTTCAGGGTCTGGTGACGTTTGGGGACGTGGCTGTGGACTTCTCGCAGGAGGAGTGGGAATGGCTGAACCCTGCCCAGAGGAGTCTGTACAGGAAGGTGATGCTGGACAACTACAGGAGCCTGGTGTCGCTGGGTGAGGCGGCCTCCCTGCGGGCGGGCTCCACATGGAGGGCTGCTCCCCCAGAGTGTCGCTCCGTGGGGTTGGCAGCTCCGTCTCCCCCAGAACACCTCTCCCTCAGCTCCCTCCTCTCACGCCTCCCTCCCCTTCCCCTGTCACCAAGCAGCTTGATCTTGATGGGCCTGGCTAACTCCTCGTTTTATTTCTTGTGAGCAGGAGTTTCGGCTTCTAAGCCAGATGTGATCTCATTACTGGAGCAAGGAAAGGAGCCCTGGGTGGTGCAAGAGGAGCGGCCGAGGGGAGCACGCCCCGGTGAGTGAGCGAGGCCAGGGAAAGCTCGGCTCCTAGCTGATGCTTCCTGGGCAGCAGGGGAGGCGTCTCTAGCCTGAGCTCTCAGCTGCACCCTCCCCGGATTCTTTCTCTCACACATTACTGTCCTCTCAGATCACCTCTTCCTGTTCTCTGGGTCCAAATGTCACAGCGTCTCCTTGTCTTTGCTTTTCAGTTTTACACCAGTTGCTCCAACCGTGTTAAAAGTCTAGATGCAGCGATGCTTTTTCCTTTCCACTCATTCATTCCTTTTAGACTGAAGGATTGATTCATTCATTTATTCACTTAATCTCTTACCAAGATTCAGGTTTCTACTTTGAGAAAATCATCCTATTAAATTTTTAGGATTATTCTGACGTTTATAAACCATCAAAGGAAGAATACTGCCAGTGGTATTTTCTTCAAGTCTGGGTAACTGGAAGGTGATAGCATTTAACAGAAACAAGTCAAAAGAAAGAATAGGTTGGTAGAAGAAAAGGTGGCTCTGACTTAGGACAGTGAGAGACTTACCTGACGGGAAGGTTTCCTGGGGAGATGTGCAGCATACCGTTGGAGGGAAGTGGAGGCTAGGAAGGAAGTCTGCGTCAGATGTCTGTGTGAAGGAGCGAGGTCAGCAGACTTACTGGTTTGGAAGAAAAACGCTGGTGCCAGGGCCTCTGTGGGGAACTAGACCTTTGAGCGCTTTCTCAGTGTCCTCCGGTAAGTGGCCTCCGGATAGCTTCCTCCTTGGGTTAAATTATATAAATTTTAATTTTTCTAGATAGTTATCAGGTTTATTTCCATGAACCTGAGCATAATAATCACAGTTCTTTTTGTTTTGTACTGTAGTATAAAATGTCCCATTTTATTCTGTATAGCTAATTTTTTTAGTTGTTAGGTTGCTACTCATTAATCAGTTTTGCTTATTTATTTTTAAATTCTAGCTTTTGGCTATATCTATTAAATATAAAATATAGCTTCATCATTCTCTGCTTTTCTAATTCTCTGTTTTCTGTTGTTCTCTTTACTAGTTATTTATTTCCTTAGATTTACTTTGTTTCCATTTTTTGGAAACATGCTAAAAAACTGAAAAAAGCTTGAACTATTATTTCATTGTCTCTTAATTCACTAATGAAATTATTAGCAGTTTTAATTTTCCTCTGAATATAGTTTGAGCTGTGTTATGGCCCTTTAATGGGCCGGGGCTTGGGGGTACAGAGTCCACGGTAAGAAAATAAAGGGGGAGAGAGAGAGAGAAATGAATAGAGACATGGGGACCAAGACTCTGATGGAGTAAAGATGTTTATTCAATGTAATGTTGGTATATATGCGCTGTCTTAGGACCAAGAATCTTACAACACATCCAGGAAACATAAGGCTAGAATCCATCTCCAATAACAGAAAGGGAGGAAGGCCGTAATTAGTTACTTCTGCTTTAAGAATGTATGCATTCCTTTTGTCCTGGGGGAGGTATGCCTCTCCACTCACCTCTGAATATTCAGGGATTAGTAAGGGACATCAGGAATCAGCACACAGGAAGTCCCTGCCAAATGTTCCCTGACAGAACTGTATTTGATATTTAGTGGCTTTTCTTATTTCCATTTCCTAGACAACTTTTAATTCCCATTGACACAACAGTTGTTTAACAGAAAGTTTTCTGGTTTCACTGTATTTTGATCGAATTGTTTTATCATATTTGATCAGGATAGCAACCACTACTAATTCTATTTTCTAACGAGTTGAGTATTTTTTATGACCTAATATATCGCTTTTTTTTAAACTATTCGGTAGGTTCCAAGTTAGAGTATTTTCAGTGTAAAGAGCTTGTTACATGAGTTTTACTTTGTCACTAAAGTGTCTTTACTCAGCCTTTGTTTCCGTCTGTGATTTTCCTTAACTTTACGTACAGTGAACCGCACTTATGTAAATTCGCGTGATGAGCTCCGACCTCAGTGCAGTCAGGACGCCAGACGTTCCCACCCCCCGGTGCCTGCTTGCAGCGCGTCTGCTCCACCCCGCCCCGCCCCAACCTCTGCCGCTTAGTTTGTGTTCCAGCTCGGCGTTCGCGGGGTCCGCGCCCCCCAGGTCACGGGCGGCACCCCGCCGGGCGCGTGCTGAGGCTCGCTGCGGCACTCGCGCCGCACCGGCGTTTTCCCACGCGCCTCCTGACGCGCGGGCCGATTCCGGCGCGGGCACAGGACGCGGCCGCGTACGGGGCTTTGCGCGACGTACGCTTTCGTTTCCCTTGGGTAGACGTGTGAGCGCGGAGGCCGCGGGCGGCTCAGGAGGGCGGCACGTGGTGCGCGGTGGCCGTGCGCCGCTGTGCAGCAGAGGCGGACACGGCCCGGTGAAGCGACTGGGTGCCGGTTAAGAATTTTTTAAATAGCAGCTTAAAAAAAAAGTGGACGGAGAGTGGAGTGAGACTGAGTCGTGCGGCAGGAGTATGTAGCCCCTTCCGAGAAACTGCCGGTCTCCCAAGGAGACGGCGTCCTCTCCCCGTCAGCGGTGCACGGAGCCCAGGTGTGCCCCGCATCCTCACCGCGTCTGTTGAGGGACTTTTTATTTAAAATGGTTTTATTGAGGTGAAGCTGGTTTACAGTGTTGTCTTCACTCTGCCGTACAGAGTGACTCGGTCACGCGCGCGCGCAGCTCCCGCGCTCCCAGGGGCCGCCGTCGCCCGTCCCCCCCGCGGCGGCCTCCGAGTCCAGACTGCGCCCCTTCCCTCCCCCGGGCCCGCCCTCGGCAGCCGCGGGTGCGCCCTGGACGGGCCTGCTGCGGTTAGCAGATACACAGTTGCTCTGGTTCCTTTTTTAAGACTTTCCCTTCCCCATTGTATTGTCTTCTTGGTATCTCTGTTGAAAATCAGTTGACCGTGTATGTCTGGGTTGAGTTCTGAACTCTTTCTTTCCCATCCATCCTTGTATGTCTGTCCTTTCACCACTACCGCACTGTCCTCATTACTGTAGCTTTACAGTAAATTTCAACATCAGTTGAATTTGTAAAATCACTTTGACTATTTTAACAGATCATTTGCATTTCCATATAAATTCTAGAATGAAGTTGAGCATTTCTACCTAGAAATCCTGCTGGGGTTTTGTTTGGGATTGTGTTGAATCTATGTATCAATTTAGAGAGAACTGACATCCTAATATCATTGTCTTCTAATTCCTGAAATTTAGCCATTTTTTTACAGTCTTAGTTTCTATTAGCAGTGTTTTGTCATATCCAGTGTAGTGGCTTCTTACAAGTATCATATTTATATATCTATATAGAAAGAGATAGTTTTATGGATATAAAAGACAGAGGATTTTTTAGATATAAGTTTTTTCCAGTAATGTGTGCATGTGTGATCAGTCGTGTCCGACTCTTTGGGACCTCATGGACTACACATAGTCCTTGGAATTCTCCAGGCCAGAATACTGCGGCGGGTAGCCGTTCTCTTCTCCAGGGGATCTTCCCAACTCAGGGATCGAACCCAGGTCTCCTGCATTGCAGGCGGATTCTTTACCAGCTGAGCCACAAGGGATGCCCAAGAATACTGGAGTGGGGAGCCTATCCCTTCTCCAGCAGACCTGCCCAACCCAGTAATCGATCCAGGGTCTCCTGCATCGCAGACGGATTCTTTACCAACTGAGCTACCAGGGGAGCCATGAAAAGCAATGTCACCTGCAAATACACCTTTCTCTCTCATTGACGCAGCCAGGGTCTCTTGCTGTTGCATAGCACTGGTCAAGAGCAGACACACTGCGCTGTCCTCAGACTTCATGGTGAATGAGTGAATACATCCCCTTAAGTTGTTACAGGTATTCCCAGGTGACCTTTATCACCTTGAGGAAGTTCCTTTCTATTCCTGCTTTGCTGAGAATTTTTATAATAAACAGATGTTGAATTTAGTAAAACACTGTTACTCTGATTGAAACAATCATATGATTTCCATCTTTAATCTGGTAATGTGAGTTACACTGATTTTCATATATGAAACCACCCTTGCATTCGTGGGATGAACGCCACTTGTTCAGGATTATGCTTTCATATTTTCCTGGATTTTATTTGCTATAATTTTGTATCATTTTACATTTATGTTTCTGTGCTACACTGCTTTTGTAAATCATAATAGGAAGCTTGGTTTTACTATAAATAAGGTGAGAAACCATTGTAAAGTCTTGAACAGAGCAATAGGCGATTTGCTTTAGGAATGGAAATGATAAGGCAAATTAAGGCCTATGGCAGATTAATAAAACCAACAATTTGATACAAACTTACTTCAATATGAAGGCATCTTAGCTTGAATATCAGCTGAAAATTGACATTTGGTTGGGACATATCACACAGAAAATGATACTCAGGAAGACTATTTTCAGATTGCTAAAGTTTAACCATAAGAGTTTTATATACAACCTGTGCAATTAAGAGGGTTCCCTGGTGGCTCAAGACAGTAAAGAATCCGCCTGCAGTGCAGGAGATCTGGTTCAGTCCCTGAGTCGGGAAGATCACCTGGAAAAGGAAATGGCACCCCACACCTATGCTTGCCTGGAGACTCTCAGACAGGGGAGCCTGGCAGCCTACAGTCCACGGGGTAGCAAAGAGTCAAGACACAACTGAGGGACCACCACTTTAACATGTGGGGATCTAAAAGAGTCTTTTTAGCCACACTGACGTTTTTTTAAAGCTAATGAACTTACCTTGAATGCAGGCTAACGTGCGGCAAGAAAGGAAGGGTGTTTGCAGACATATTAATGTATATATAATGACTGTGATTTTCTGACGGTTACCTTAATAGCTATCCATGAGGTTTTTCTTAACATCCTACATTTTCATTCTCTATCATCATTAGACTTCATTGAGCAGCTGTCACATCCTTGAACTTATGTGTGTTGCTCATTCATCAGTCTGTTTTAGAAGTTCTTTCTAATGCATAAATACAAAAGATGTTTGTTTTCTTGGTATCTTTTAGATTGGGAGTATGCACTTAAAAACAAGGAGTATGCACTTAAAAACAAGGAATTTCCATCAAAGCAAGTTATTTATGAAGAATCATCCAAAGTAATGACAATGGGAAGAAGCCACCTCAGTTATAACCTCAACTGCTCCAGTTGGAGAGGAGACTCTATAAGTAAGGACTGGTTTAAGAACCAGTTGGGAAGTCAGGAGGTACATGCTAGCCAGCTGGTCGTCACTCACAGAGAAATCCTAACTGAGGATCACAGTAACGAATATACTAAGTCCTGGCAAACTTTCCATCAGGATGCAGTCTTTGATATAAAGCAGAAACGTAGTAAGCATGAGCCACAAAAGAGAATTTACCGGAAAAAACCTGTTGAAATGAAGCGTAAGAAAGTCTGTGTAGAAAAGAAGCTGTTGAAATGTAACGAGTGTGAGAAGGTGTTCAACCAGAGCTCGTCTCTCACCCTTCACCAGCGAACCCACACTGGGGAGAAGCCCTACGCGTGTGTCGAGTGTGGCAAGACCTTCAGCCAGAGCGCGAACCTGGCCCAGCACAAGCGCGTGCACACCGGGGAGAAGCCGTACGAGTGCACGGAGTGCAGCAAGGCCTTCAGCCAGAACGCCCACCTCGCTCAGCACCGGCGGGTCCACACCGGGGAGAGGCCTTACCAGTGCCGGGAGTGCCAGAAGGCTTTCAGCCAGATAGCACACCTGACCCAGCACCAGAGGGTTCACACTGGGGAGCGGCCCTTTGAATGCGTCGAGTGCGGAAAGGCCTTTAGCAACGGATCCTTTCTTGCTCAGCATCAGAGAATTCACACCGGAGAGAAACCTTATGTCTGTCACGTGTGTGCGAAAGCCTTTAGCCATCGTGGGTACCTAATTGTGCATCAGAGAATCCACACAGGGGAGAGACCCTACGAATGTCAGGAATGCAGGAAAACCTTCAGCCAGTACGCACACCTCACCCAGCACCAGAGGGTCCATACTGGAGAGAGGCCTTACGAGTGCAGAGTGTGCAGGAAAGCCTTCAGCCAGATTGCGTACCTGGATCAGCACCAGCGGGTCCACACCGGGGAGAAGCCCTACGAGTGCGTCGAGTGTGGCAAGGCCTTCAGCAACAGCTCGTCCCTCGCACAGCACCAGAGGAGCCACACCGGGGAGAAGCCTTACGTGTGCAAGGAGTGCAGGAAGACGTTCAGCCAGAACGCGGGCCTCGCCCAGCACCAGCGCACCCACACCGGGGAGAAGCCGTACGCGTGCCCCGTCTGTGGGAAGGCCTTCAGCTACAGCGGGTCCCTGACCCTGCACCAGAGGATCCACACTGGCGAGAGGCCCTACGAGTGCAGGGGCTGCAGGAAGTCCTTCAGGCAGCGGGCGCACCTCGCTCACCACGAGCGGATCCACACGGGGGGGCCGTGCCTGACCCTCGCCTCTGCCTCGGGCCCCGTGTCCAGTCAGCTGCCGAGACCTGGGGGCTTCATCTCCTGAGCATGCCTCGAACCTGACTCCTTGGACCGTCTCCCCTCTGTCCGTGTTTGTCCAGCACAGGTGATCGTTGGACACAGACTGGGAACGGCTCTCTGATCCACCCCCTGTATTGACCATTGCCTGTTAGTAATCCATACTGCAGTCAAACCTGTATTTGAAAAGTCTGACCACATCACTTCTCCCTCACTTAGACCCTCCATTGGCCTCCCACAGGGCTTAGGTCGAGCCGCACACTGCTCAGAATAGCCTGAAAGACCGCTGCCCCCCCAATCCCTTGTCCCAGGGTACATTTCAGGAGTCCCATTTCACACGACCATCTCATTCCTGGGCTACTTATCAAAATTCAGAATTCATATTGCAGCATCTACGTTGGGGTTCCAGTTCTTACTATTCCATTTTCTAGCCCTCTAGTTCTGGAGAAACATTTTGTCCCTTGTAAGCATCTTGTCTTATTTCTTTTATAGAAATAATAATGGTACTACCTCAGAAGTTAATGGGAGGATAAAATGAGATAATGCATGTAAATTGCTCAGCACAGTGCCTAGCATAATCAATAAGCATTGATGTAAAATAAAAGGATAACTATACAAAGAAGACCTGATCATCTCAGTAGTGATTATCGGTGAAATAACAAAACAGCTCAAGACCCAGGAGACTGTAAAGATTTTTGAGTAGAAAGAGCAGGCCTTGTTCTAAAGCTGAGTGAAAGGGTATCCAACAGTAGAGTTAATGTTGGAGTTCATGACGATCGAGTTAAGATGGTGGCTTCTGTTTCAGTACAAACATGGAAATACGGTTCTGTTGATAAGAAAAACTAACTTCATTATATATTTAACAGTTTTAAGAAACCAGGTGTTAAACATCAATTGTAATAAGTAAAATTTACTGAGATGTATTCGTCATTTAAACAAAAGCAATAGTCCTCAAAAGACAGAAAACTTTAAAAGATCAAAACCCAAAGATTAGAAAACAAAATTAAACTCAGTGCTCCTAATTCCAGGTAGACGAATCATGTTAATAAATCCATGTCATTTAAATAGAAAAAGTGTTAGGTTCTAAGCTGTAACTGCAAGACCAGCGGGAACAGAAACCAGAACTGTAGGTCAGAACTCACACACGTTTGGTTTGTGTGACACTTAAAATGAGCACCTTTAGACGGGCATCTGTCCTCCGCTTCCCACAGCTCTGACCACCACCTGCTTGCTGCGCCCGACGCGTCCTGCACATCGTTGCTTCCTGACTCCTGCGGGCTTTGTGCGATCAGCGCTGGAACCAGATCTCATGAGCTCTAAGCACAGAGAAAACAAGTCAGGTTTAATGGGGGATGAGAACAGACGTGTTATCCTTCTGTAGGGGAAGACTCAGTGTTACAGAGGTGTTAGCAGGCCCCAAATTAATCTACTCATGCTTTGCACCTAACAAAACCCTAAGAAGTCAAGGCTTGAAACACTGTGTTTGTCACCGCACACAAACATTCACAGCAGACACACACATAAAGGAAACACAGTAAAGGTGATAGTTCACTGTCAGCAGCTTAACAGCACTAGCATATGAGACTCTGCTCAAAATTATCTCTGTACAAAACAACAACTGTCTCTTTTATCCAAACGCAAAACAGTCATTAGAGGATACCACACCGAGTCACGGAAACAGTCCCTGGAAAACAGTCCCTGAGCAGGTGAGATCTAGAGGCCACACACGTGGATTCTGGCTGTGACTGTGAGAACTTTAATGAGCTTTCACACAGTCAAAGATAGTACAAGAGGTTTTTAAACATTAGGTTTTAAAAAATTAGTAAAATATGTTTAACCTATGAAATTCACATCCTTAACATAAAAAGGACTCTTACAAATCACTAAGAAAGTGACACCTTCACTTAAGGGTGAGGGTACAAAGAGGTCTGATGAAAGCGTTAAGTCCCGACTCACAAGGATCAGAAGACAAGGTAAACAAGTGAACGTCTGTCTTTCAGTATCGGGTTGACAAAATCTGCACTGCAAAAGCACAGGAGAGGAGGTGCTTCTGTGTACTGATGTGAAGGCAACTTGTCCACATCAAAATTTTCATTGAAATCTCACTCTATCAGAGTTTTCAAGGCTTTCTTTTGCAATTAAACACACAAGTTTATCCTTCCATAATATAATAGATAAAACAATTTAAAAGGTATCAGAAAAGAGTCAAATTTTGTTAAAAGACAAAAGGGACAAAAGTGCTTATTCATGAAATGGAGCAGAAACAGCGGGGACCTGAAATGTGCCTGACAAGGACTTCAGTAATGGGAAGTCAAGTCTGTCCAAAGGTCCCTAGAGAAACTCATGCTCCAAGCTGGCTTGCGTAGAGCCTGGTGGGTAACAATGACAAAACAGTTTATGATTTCTTATGTGAAAGTAATGTTAGTATCCCTACCAGACCTTCCTGTTATACTCTACTGTAAGTAAAGTAAATTGGATCATTCTTTCACACCATTCAGAAAGATTAGTTCTAGCTGAATAAAATCCTAAATGTTAAATAGTAAAGTATTAGAAGAAAATAGGATATGCTTATGACTTTGCTGTTGGACATATCTTCCTAAACTAGACAAAAATGAAAGCCACAAAGTAAAGATTAATGAAGTTGATTGTATCAAAGGTTGTTCAGTCACTAAGCCTTGTGAGTACTGGGATCATAACACTGGACGTGTAGAGGAGGAAATGTAATTTTCACCAAATTTGAGTGAGTACTGGCATCATAACACGACGTGAGAGGAGGAAACGTGATTTTCACCAGTGCTTGGCTCCGACTTTTAAGAGAAAAGGATTTATACAGTGATGATGACCTAATGCTATTTTATTTCCAGCTTTAAAATAGACAAATCCCTGAAGTCTCTGTATGTGTGTGTATAACAGAACCTGTGGACTGTACTGTACAGTCCACGGAATTCTCCAGGCCAGAATACTGGGGTGAGTAGCCTTTCCCTTCTCCAGGGGATCTTCCCAACCCAGGGATCAAACCCAGGTCTCCTGCATTGCAGGCGGATTCTTTACCTGCTGAGCCACAAGGGAAGCCTCTTATTTCCAGCTTTAAAACAGACAAACCACTGGAGTCTCTGTATACAGTGTCTAATATCTATTTAGTGACATAAAGGCGAAATAGAGCTGACAGACTGGATGGCAGGAGACTGACAGGGAAGTCAGAGTTTGAAGCGAGGATAAGGGGCAACATGCTCACGGTGTATGAAGAGGGTTCAGGAGATCTGTCCAGAGTCCATAGAAGAAGTGTAGGTTAGTTGTATTTGAAGTGAAGACACATCAGAAGAGCTATTATAACCCACCCTTTGGGATGAATTAAATCCTTACCTTTCATGAAGACTCAGGGAGTATATAAAGTTGGTAAATTTACAAATAAAATGAAAGCCACTGTAATCAGGACTCTGATAGAAACCCAATTCAAACCAGCTTAGGAAAGAGGTATTTATTAGCTCCTATAAACGAAAGATGCAGAGCATGTCTGTCAGCCTCAGGCACACTGGGCTTGGTGCTTAGGCTCATCAGATGAGCAGCTCACAGCTTTCACTCGCTTCATCTCTGGCAGGCAGAAATCAGTGGGATAGCTGGAAAACTCCTGAACATTTGAGTCTAAACAGCACAATTTTTAGTAACCCACGGGTTAAAAGGCAAAATAGAAAGCATTTTGGATTGAAACCTGTAACAGCATATCAAAATACATGGAAAGCAGCTGACACATTTAGAAGAAAACTAAATCGCTAAACATAAAGCTCCCAAGGGCTTCAGTCTCACCTTTATCAGAGGGTGAAGAGCAATGCAACCCAAAGGTAGCATAATAATGGAAATAAAGAAATCAACAGGAAACAAGTACAAAAGCAGGTCAATAAACGCAATATATCTTCACTCAGCAACATGAAAGAAAACATTCCAGTTACAAATACCTGGGATGACAGATGACATTACAGTTACTAAGCGGATGATAAGGGAATACTGTGAACCTTAAGCCAAAAAAATTGGCCATTTAGATAAAATGGAAAAACTGAAAGATTCAAACTGCCAAATCTTACTCAACTTCCTTAATGTTTTATCCTTTGTCAGGTGCTTTTTATAAAGGAATAAATGTTTGATTTATTGATCTATCTGCCACAGCAATAGATCGTTTCCTACAGCAAATTTTATAACTTTCATGAAATCAAGGTTGAACTCACCTTCTAGGATATTATTATGAATAATGAAGCATGCATGTCTATTAGCAAAGATCATTAAAATCACAGTCAAAAAGTGTCAACAGAAGAACTAACTATCTTGGAAAATTAACTTGTATTCCTGGTATCTTGCAAACACACTTGAAGAAATGTAGGATTGGGGGCTTCCGTGGTGGCTCAGTAGTAAAGAATCCACTTGCACATGTAGGAGACACAGGTTTGGTCCCTGATCCAGGAGGATCCCACATGATGTGGAGCAACTAAAACCATGCGCCACAACTCCGAGCCTGTGCTCTAAAGCCTGGGAGCGACAACTGAGCTCACGCCCTAGAGGCCTTGCTCCCCAGCAAGAGAAGCGCCCCAGTGAGAACCCCAACTCACCGCAATCTGAGGAAGTCGTGCGGCAATGAACACTCAGCACAGTCAAATAAAATTATATACAAACATAAGGGTTTTTAAAAGTATAGGACTCATCCTATTTGAGAGTCCCTTGGACTGCAAGGAGATCGAACCAGTCCATCCCAAAGGAGATCAGTCCTAGGTGTTCATTGGAAGAACTGATGTTGAAGCTGAAACTCCAATACTTTGGCCACCTGATGCAAAGAGCTGACTCACTGGAAAAGACCTTGATGCTGGGAGGGCAGGAGGAGAAGGGGACGACAGAGGATGAGATGGCTGGTTGGCATCACTGACTCAATGGACATGGGTTTGAGCAAACTCCGGGAGTTTGTGATGGACAGGGAGGCCTGGTGTGCTGCAGTCCATGGGGTCGCAGAGAGTCGGACACGACTGAGCAACTGAACTGAACTGATAGAAAACAATTAAAAATGAGTGCACAGTCTGCCTTGACTTTTTCCAAAGAGCTCCTCATTCTCTTCTAAATGATTTAAAATTCATTCCATTTTTTGGCAATGTGGCAGAAGTACTAGGAATCAAACATACTGGGGCAGTAAGAGGTCAACTTGGCATAAGATCAACGTCAAGACAGCATCAAAGGAAGTAGATTCTGCTTCGTGTGGAGTTGGCGGCTAAGGGGAAGGTGGGCTTGGTCCTCAAGGTGGGGTGGCCTAAGGTTAGGGGGAGACTGAGATGCAGGAGCAGTGGAAGCATCTGCACTTTAACAAGTTAAATAACACAGTTCTTGAATTTTAAATCAGTTGGTAAATTTGGGGGCTTTCTCATTTCTGATCTGTTACCTCTTGCCCAGACTGCCTGAATTTTTTTACATATGGAGTCTGAGAAAAGGAAAAACTGCCTATTCTTTGGTTTTTGTTATTTTTCTGCCTTCTATTGGGTTAACTAAGGATTTTTAATTATTTCATTTTATTTGATTAATTGCTTACATCTCTTTAAAAAATGTTTTAGTGGTTACTCTTAAGCTTACAGTGTACATCTCTAACTAACCAGAATGTATCTTCAAGTGACATTAACGAGACATCACACAACGTCTCCTAATCTCTCCCACACTTTGTGTCTGTCATATACTTAAACTTAGAGGAGGCTGATGTTGACAACTACCTTTCAGATGTTTAGATAAGCCTAAAGTTATGAAAAATTATCTTACCTTCATTTATTCCATTTCCAGATCTTCGTGCCTATCCGAGTATATGCTGTTTCACATCCCTTCTGCTTAAAGAACTTCATTTAACATTTCTTTTAGAGTAGGATCTTCTGTCAATGTATTGTTTTTCTTTCTTTGAGAAAGTCTTCATTTCTCTATCAATTCTGAAAGACATTTTCACGAAAAACTCCAGAGAGACAGTCCCCCCTCCCCATTTTGTTCCTGAGTAATGTCTTAACAAAGCCTTTCCTGGTATTAAGCTTTATAGATTTATGTTCTGTTGTCATCAACCATTATTTATTCAGATGTTTATCAGCCATTTTCTCTGTTTCTTCTGGGATTCCATTATGTTATGTGCTGGGACAACAGATCCTTCCCCACAGCTCCTGGGTGATCTGTTCTTTGCCGTCACCCCTACCCTTAATGTTTCAGTTTAGCTACTTTTTATTGACTTACCTTCAAGTTGAGTTATTCTTTCCTTGGCTGTGTCAGGTATATCTATGAGCCTGTTGAAGGTTTTGTTCATCTCTACTGTGTTCATTTCCGATTATTTCCATTTGATTCTCACAATTCCATCTCTTTGATGACCCATCTAATTTGCCTGTTAAACACCTTTTTCATTGGATCCTTTAGCATATTACTCACAGTTATTTAAAATTCTGTATCAGGGAGTCTGGCTCCAGTTCTTGATTGCTTTTGTCTCTTGGTGGTGGGTGTTGATTTTTCTTGTAGCTTTGTAAAAATTACTTTTGACCAAACTCCATACATCTTGTGTTCGACAGTAGAAACAGAAGTAAATAGATTTTAATTCTTAGAAACGATCATGCCATTTCTTCTGTTAAGCCTTTCATGTTTTCGTTAATATAGTTAAAAACTGGATGAGGTTTAAGGTTGCTTGTTGCTATGATTACCCTAAGTTCATCACAGCCTTCAAAATTCACTGACGATTCCTTAAAGTGAGGGCTTGTTTTTCACAGGTTTATCTCAATGTCTAGGTGACCTTCGAATTTAGGTGTTCTCTTTTGACTATGCCTTAAGAGAAAATCCAGCTAAACTAAGGTTATTTTTATTCATTATTACTGAGTGTTTACCACTTACTTTGCGCCAGTCACTGCACTAAATGCTAGAACTTGTAACTCCCCGAATAGCCCACAACCCTCTGCCATTAGCTTGCACATCTGTACTTTCCCTGTTGCCTTCGACAGCCTCCCTACGTTTGCGTGTCTAGTAAATATCTATTCTGCCGTTAATACTATCAGTCTCCAAAAGTGATCCATCACCATGGAGTTCACTATCCTTGACATTACTTGTGTACCTTACATGCTTCCATACTTAAGTAGTCTGTATTCCCTAAACTGCAAGTGCCTGAAGGTAAGAACAGTGTCTTAGTACACGTGACATGTCTGAGGTTTGTGACCACGGATTTGGAACCAACATCTAGGGCAGACTGGCAGAGGACTTAACAAAGTAGAGAGGTGTGTGTACAGAACAGCAGGCAGAAAAGACACGGCCCTCCACGGGCCTTCTCCGCGTTGTCTGCTCATCCATTTGCTTGAGGTGCTGATTTTTATGCTGATTTTGCACTGATATGACAAGTTTAAATGGAAAACTAATTGTTCTATTATAATGCATGCATGCTCCCTTCATAAATCCAGTTGTTATTTTCTCAGCTGTGGTCAAAGTTAGAGTGACCTAACTATGTGGTCAATCAATCCACATAGTTGTCTTAACAAATATGGGTATTTTCAAAAATAGCTTTTGCAATAGGAAAACACACAGAAAAGTCCAACTGTATATAACCCGGTTCCAAAAAAGAACTGATTTTATTTCTTACATACTTTGCACAAACTGGAAAGAGGGACTGAGCACTACTGTATATATAGTGAACAGCTGACAAGAAAAGAGCCTGGCACATAACGCAGGGGTTTTCTCATGTATCAGCTCGCCGTAGCGGAACACCATAAACTGAATGACATAAAATTCATTCCTCTCAGTTTTGGAGGCTGGAGTCTGAGGTCAGGACGACACAAGGCTGGATACTGGTGAGGGCTGGTTTGTCTTGTGTCCTCACATGGCAGAGATCTCTGGTGTCTCTTAAAAACACCATTCCTATTATGAGGACCACATCCCTCAAGACCTCATCTAACCCTTATTATATCCCAAAAGGCCTCAATTCAAATACAGTCACATTGGGGGTTAGGTTTTTAACACAAATTCAGTTCACAACATCCCATTCTCCACCAATCACTTGTTGCACACCAGTGTTCTTACATAAAAATATCAATGTTTATTCATATAAATATAAATTCATATACAAACAAAATAATAATTTCTCCCCATTCTGAAGTTCCTCATTCTTCAGTACATTGTTTTTTCCCTCATTAGCTTGTCCCAGGCTTGCTAGATTCTTCACACCATGAAGATCATATATCTTCATATCAATAGAGACAGTATGGTAATGATTCTATGGCTCCACACAGTCACAAGTGCTATTATCTCTTTCCTCAGTCGTCTTTACTCTCACCCACAAGTTACTGTTAGCTGAAAACAGCATCCTGGTTTGTGAGAAAATCCCTTCTGTGATATTTCTAAGGGACAAACTCAATCTCTTTCTTCACATGACCTTAAGTCAGGCTCACAGTGCCATCCAGAAAAATGGATTTACAATTTACTTTGTTGTATATAACCAATGAAATAACTTTAAAGATACAATGGAAATAAAGTATCAGTTATTTTTATCAAATGAAGAATGCTCTTCATTAAAAATGACTGACCCAATCATCTGAGCTTGTTATTTTGAAACTAAGACATATGATAAAGTCACTGCTTCAGTTGATTTCAAATCCTCCGGTCAAATAACCAATGCCTTTTGTTCTTTGGCTTTCAAAGTGGGACACAACATCAAACTGCCCCATTTTTACAGTTAGTGTTATAGACATGCCTCTGTCTCTGCCACTTTGCTGGCCTCCCTCTCTCCTTTTACATATTTAAAAGGATCTTAAGCCTTTTCCTCAGAATGTGTATTCTGATGTCGAATCAAGGATGAGCTCCGACTGTATGCCTTCCCACATTTACCACACTCATAGGGTTTCTCCGAGGAATGACTCCTCTGATGCCGAATAAGATCAGAGCCGCTGCTGAACGCCTTCCCGCATTCCTTACACTCATAGGGTTTCTCTCCCGTGTGACTCCTCTCGTGGAGGATGAGGGACGTGCGCTGGCTAAAGGCCTTCCCGCATGTCTTGCAGGT
This sequence comes from Antilocapra americana, assembly GCA_007570785.1. Taxonomy (NCBI): domain Eukaryota; kingdom Metazoa; phylum Chordata; class Mammalia; order Artiodactyla; family Antilocapridae; genus Antilocapra; species Antilocapra americana. The sequence goes on along the minus strand of ML661913.1, from coordinate 571,923 downwards.
GTATGGCTTCTCTCCAGTGTGAATTCTTTCATGCTGGGCGAGGTGTGCACTCTGACTGAAGGCCTTCCCACACTGATCGCACTCATAGGGTCTGTCTTCACTATGGATTCTCTTGTGTCTCGTGAGAGAGATGCGGTGACTGAAGGCTTTTCCACACTCCTCACACTGATAGGGCTTCTCTCCAGTGTGAATTCTCTGATGCTCAATAAGGAAGGACTGGCGGCCAAAAACCTTACTGCACTTATTGCATTTGAAGGGCTTCTCTTCAGAATGAATGTTCTGATGTATTTTAAGGTTGGCGGTTCCAGAAAACATCTTCCCACACTCTTTACATTCAAACAGCTTCTTTTTCTTTGTATGGACTTTCTGGTGCTGGATAAGGGCTGAATGCCGATTGCAGACCTTCTCACACTTATTACACTGGTACAGTTTCTCTCTGTTATGAATTCTTAGATGAAGGATGAGTGTTGAAAGCCGCCCGAAGACCTTCTCACATTTGTTGCATTTGTAGGGTTTCTTTGAACTGTGAATTCTCTGATGAAGCATAATGGATGAAATTCTATTAAAGGATTTCCCACATTTTCTGCATTTATAAGGATTCTCTAAATGGTGACTTCGCTGCTGCAGACTGTGACTTAAGGCCTTCTCACTTTCACAAGTTTTCTCTCCAGCATGAATTCTTTTATGTATAACAAGGACTGATTTCTTACTGAAGACTCTCCCACATTTACTGCATCTGTGTATTTTCTTTCCACTGTGAATTCTCTTATGAGGTAAACAGGCTGACATGCGCATGAAGGCTCTCCTGCATCTTCCGCCCTGGCAGACATCTTCAGCAAAGCGGATCTCCTGACGCCCGCTAAGGGATGAGCACCGACTCAAGGCCTCCCCACAGTCAGAGACCTCCTCTGCACCGTGAATCTCCCCGCGTGGGAGCAGGGGTGTTCTCTGAGTGAAGCTTTCCCCACACTTAGCACATTCAAAGCTTTTCCTTCCATCATGGGTTTTCTGGTGAAGAATGAGGGATGAGATCTGTCTGAAAGCTTTTCTACAACTACTGCATTCATAAGGCTTCTCCCCAGCATGAGAGTTCTGATGAAATTTAAGAGATAAGCTTTGACTAAAGAACTTCCCACAGTCGTTACATTTTAAAGATTTCTTCTCTGAGTGTACTTTCTTGGGTTTTATTAGGACTGAATTTTTCCTGCAGCCTCTCTTTCGTGTGGGAACTTCTTGTGGCGTGGAAACTGGTTTCTGATAGATGCTTTGCCCAGATTTGCTGCACTGATTTGGAGGTAACTTCTTGGTCTCACCTTTAGAACCTAAGTCTGAAAGACATCAAGAAATTCAGTTTGTTTTCCTGTGCTAAAAAAATGAAGCTGTTTGCAATAATTATTGATCAACGTAATAACAATGATGATAATCAGTAATAACTCTTTGAGTTTTTTATTATGGTTTTAACATAGTAAGGACTTTATAGAAATATGTAATAACAGAAATTCACGGAAGTGCAATTTGAAATGAATAAAGGTTTTATTATTAAGTATATACCATATACTTTGGAAGAAAAACTATGACAAACCTAATAAGTGTATTAAAAAGCAGAGACATCACTTTGCTGACAAAGGTTCATATAGTCAAAGCTATGGTTTCTCCAGTACTCATGTATGGATGTGAGAGCTGGACCATGAAGAAGGCTGAATGCTGAAGAATTGACGCTTTTGAACTGTGGTGCTGAAGAAGACTCTTCAGAGTCCCTTGGACCGCAAGGAGATCAAACCTGTCAATCCTAAAGAAAATACTGATGCTGAAACTCCAGTACTTTGGCTATCTGATATGAAGAGCTGATTCATTGGAAAACACCCTGATGCTGGGAAAGACTGAGGGCAGGAGGAGAAGGGGGTGACAGAGGATAAGACAGTCGGATGGTATCACTGACTCAATGGACATGAGCCTGAGCAAACTCCAGGAAATGGTGAAGGACAGGGAAGCCTGGCATGCTGCAATCCATGGGGTCACAGAGCTGGACAAGACTTAGCAACTGAACAACAATAACATACACTACATTAAACTCCATAAACTGTTCAACAGATAAATGTAGTTTTATTATAGGAAATGTCCAGGAAAGACACAAGGTAAACTATAGACAGACGCAATTTGCCAAAACTCAAAACATAAGAAAAAGATGATCTGAATAGACACATATCTATTTAAAACACTGAATCAGCAATTAATAACCTTCCAAAACAGAAAGTACTAGGCCCACATGTGTTTCCCAGTGAAATCTATGAAACATTTAAGGAAGACATCATTCCAATTCTCCATGATCTCTTTCAGAGGACAAAAGCAGAGGGAATACTTACTACCTCATTGTATGAGGTCATCATTACCTTAACACCAAAATAAGACACACCATAAGAAAAGCAAAGTACAGACCAATATCTCTGTTAAATACTTATGCAAAAATCCTAAACAAAATACTAGCAAGCCAAATTCAACAATCCATGAAAAGGACCATACACATAAGCGAGCTGGATTTATACCTGGAATGCAAGGACAGTTCCACATAGGAAAATAAATGCAATATATCACAATCACCAAATTAAAAGACAAAAACCACATGATCATCTCAACTGATGCAAAGAAAGCTTTTGACAAAATTCATCACTCTTTCATGATAAAAAACACTCAATGAACTAGGAACACTCAATTTCATACCAAAAACAGTTTGGACATTTATTAATTACTTTGAATTAATAAGTGAATTAATTCAATAAAGTGGCAGGATATAAAATCAACACTCAAAAATCAGTTTTGTTTCTATATACTACCAATGACCACTCCATAAAGGAAACTGAGAAAACAATCCCATTTACTATAACATCAAAAAGGATATTTAGGAATAAGTTTAACCAAAGAGGTGGAAGACTTGTACACTGAAAACTACAAATACTGCTAAAAGAAATCAAAGATAAAATAAATGGAAAGACATCCTGTGCTTGTGGATTGAAAGACTTAATATTGTAAACCTGTCCATACCACTCAAAAGTTATCTACAGATTCAATGCAATCCCTATCAAAACCCCAGTGACATTTTTTGCAGAAGTAGAAAAAAGTCCTAAAATTCATATGGAATCTCAAGGGACCCTGACTAACCAAAACACTATTGAAAGAGAGAAATGAAGAAGGACGCTTCAGACCTCCTAATAATTAAGATGTGGTGGTGGCATAAAGGCACATATATAGACCAACGGAAGAGAACAGACAGCCCAGAAATAAATATGGTACATATCTGGTCAAGTGGTTTTCAACAAGGTGCCAAGACCATCACAAAGTGGAAAGAACAGTTTCTTCCACAAGTGGTGTTGGGAAAACTGGGTGCGTACTTGCAAAAGAATGAATATGGACCCCTTAGTTACACTGTATACAAAAACTAACTCAAACACAGACTAAGGACCTAAAATTTAAGACCAAAGATTATTACACTACTAGGAGAAAAACACAGGGGAAAAGCTTCAGGACACTGGATTTCGCACTGAATTTCTTGGATACGGCACCAAACGCACAGGCAACAAAATGAAAGATGAGAATGAGACTATGTCAAATTTAACTTCTGTGTTTCAAAAAAAACAACAGGGAAAAGGCAACCTATGGATATTTCAGATTGCATATATGATAAAGGATTAACATGCAGAACATATAAAGAACTTCTACAACTTATAGACAAACGACCCTGTTTAAAAATGGGCAAAGGACTTGAATAGATATTTTTCCAAAGAAGACAAACAAATGGCTAATAAACACATCGCTGATCACTAGAGAAATGTAAATTAAATCCACAAGATCACCTCACAACATAAAAACAGCCAATATATGTGTTTTAAAAAAGCCAACAGAATTTGCTTGGTATATCTTACACTGGAGCTTGTTGGCCCTTGGGGGTTGATTAATGCTCAACATCACTCATTATCAGAGAAATGCAAATCAAAACTACAATGAGGTACCACTTTACACCAGTCAGAATGGCTGCCATCCAAAAGTCTACAAGCAATAAATGCTGGAGAGGATGTGGAGAAAAGGGAACTCTCTTACACTGTTGGTGGGAATGCAAACTAGTACAGCCACTATGGAAAACAGTGTGGAGATTCCTTAAAAAACTGCAAATAGACCTGCCATATGACCCAGCAATCCCACTGCTGGGCATATACACTGAGGAAACCAGAATTGAAAGAGCCACGTGTACCCCAATGTTCATCGCTGCATTGTTTACAATAGCCAGGACATGGAAGCAACCTAGATGCCCATCAACTGACGAATGGATAAGAAAGCTGTGGTACATATACACAATGTACCACAGCTTTCTTACTCAGCAGTAAAGATCATGTGAAGCACTTCTACTCAGATGGACGAAACTGGAGCCCATTATCCAGAGTGAAGTAAGCCAGAAGCAAAAACAACAATACAGTATATTAACACATATATATGGAATTTAGAAAGACGGTAACGAGAACCCAACATACGAGACAGCAAAAGGAACGCAGATGTATAGAATAGACTCGTGGACTTCGTGGATGAGGGTAAGGGTGGGATGATATGGGAGATGGGCATTGAAGCATGTTAATT
>ML661913.1:552507-567200 GCA_007570785.1 Antilocapra americana | reverse complement strand
AAAAAAAAAAAAAAAAAACAAGTGCTGGTGAGGATGAGCAGAGTCTGGAGCCCTTGTGTGCAACTGGTGGAATGAAGATGTGCAGCCACTGTGGACGATGGTGCGGCGGGTCCTCAGAAAGTCAGAAACAGAACCACCACATGGTTCAGCAGTCCCAACCCTGGGCACATATCCAAAGGAACTGAAATCAGGATCTTGAAGGGATTTATCTGCACACCCATATTCACTGCAGCTTGAATCACAGTAGCTAAGAGGAGGAAGCAACCCATACGTCCACTAACAGATGAATGGGTAAAGAAAATGTGGTATATACATACAGTGGAATGTTGTAACCTTAAAAAAGAAAATCCTGTCGTGTACTACAACATGGATGAACCTTGATGACACTGTGCTAAGTGGAAAAAAGCTAGTTACAAAAGGTCAAATACTGCATGATTCCATTCATATGAAGTATCCATAGTAGTCAAAATCATACCAGGAGCTGAGTGGAGAGGTGGAAAGTAGTAGTATTTAGTGGGTACAGAGTTTAGGTACCTCCTGTTCCACAATGCAAATATACTTAGCTGTGCATTTAAGATGGTTAAGATGGGAATGCCCTGGCAATCCAGTGGTTAGGACTCTGTGCTCTCACTCCTGAGGGCACAGGTTCAATTCCTGGTCAGGAAATTAAGATCCTAAAAGCCAAGCAGCGTGGCCAAAAAGTAAATAAAAACTAAATGAAAATGGTTACGATGGTAAATTTAATGTTATGTGTTTTTTACAATTAAAAAATTAAACTCGTAACTGTAAAAATGAACCCAAAACACAACTAAAAAACCCATAACTTGAGCATTCAAAGAGGAATCTATTACTACTAAAGAAGGAAATGAGTTCTTGAAAAGCAGTCAAAATAAACACTTAATGGGAAAGATTTTTAATTTTTTTTTTAAGGAATGAAGACAGTGATGCAAGTCAGATCATCACAGATACAGTCACCAGAGAAGTTGGAATACACATGCTTTCTCTGAAGGGGAATATGAAACCAAAGCAGGCGGGGATGAAGCTGTTAAGGCTGAGCTTCTGAGACCGGAAGCTGGGCTCGAAGCCCGGCTCTGCAGCCGCTTCCCAGCCGGATGACCCCGGGGAAGCCACCGAGCTTCTCTGGCCCTCAGTGTCCTCATCTGTAAAACAGCAGCAACGAGAGGGCCAACCTTACAGAGCTACTGGGAGGCACCTGCACTTAGAAGAGTGTCAGGGACTTCCTGGTGGTCCAGTGGTTAGGAATTCGCCTTGTTATGCAGGTTCCGCAGGTTCGAGCCAGTCAGGGAATTAAGATGCCACATGCCACGGAGCAACGAAGCCTGTGAGCTCCAGAGCCCGTGTGTCATCACTAGGGACTCTGTGTGGCAGTCCAGCACGATGCAACTAAGACCAGACGGAGGAGTATCAGATGCCCAGTGAGAGGCTCGTTGACTATCAGTTATTCTCCCTCCGGGGACACATACTGAAGAGACTTGGGGTCTCTGCACCACCCTGGGGTCTCTGAAGTGGAGACAGTGGCTCTCAACAACTATATTAAAGATGTCGCCCTTTCATGACCGAAGGCACTCTTACACGGAATGCAAACTTCTAAGCCTCAGTTCTCTGTCACTCACCCAAGCCCCGGCGTCTTTTCACTGGGTCCACCATCCAGGGCGCTTTCCCTTTCTCCAATAAGGTGATCACGTTTGGTCTCCGGAAGGAAAGTCCTACAACACAGCAAGAACACTGGGAGTGAGATGTGGGCACCACAGCTGTTGGAAGCGGGCTCTGTCTCAAGAGAAACGGGGCTTACTCACGCAGAAGGAGCACAGAGGGTGTGAAGGGTAGGTAGAGAAAAAGGATGAACGGTCAGTCATAGACAGCAGAGCTATTCACTTCTAACTCTACAAAACCAACTATTTTGGGGAAGAGTTGGAGCAGAAACTTCTGAGTCTGGTTATTCAGTTATAGTCTTTCCACATCCAAGCCCGCTATCTCCTGGTCTACTGTAATCCACACTCCTATGCCAACTGCTCCCTGTCAGCATCCACCAACAGCAGTACTGGTGGTTTCAATTTCTGTTTTGCTTTCTTCCCCTGTGACTCCCAGAATGAGCCTCATCTTGCTCCCTCAGGAGGATAAACAAAACAGGCAGCGCTCCCCTCTCCTTCCAAAGTCTGAGTCCCGTCCTCAAAGTCCTAAAATCTCCAAACTCTTCCCTCTGTCCTTCCAGCCCTAGGATGGAGGATGTTTCCTGCAGTTAGATCTCTGTTACATCAATTTCCAATATTCACCTTTTAATAGTACCTGTTAAAAGTCAATTCTTTAAATTATTTCTCTCAAAAACAACCCCAGTCCTCAAAAGCCCTCAAAAACTATATAAATAGTTACTATTGATATATGACCAGTACCCAGCACTCCTGAAAATATGCATCCGCACAAAAATTTGTACATGAACATTCACAGCAGCAGATTCGTAACAGCCATCCAGTGGAAACAGCCCAAATGCCTATCAAGTGGTGAATGGAAAAGCAAAAGGTGGAATACTATTTGGCCATGAAGAGGAAATGAGGTACTGATGTGTGCTACAACGCAGATGAACCTCAAAAATATCACCTTAAGTGAAAGAAGTCAGACAGGAAGGGTAACAATACTTGACTTCATTTTTATGGAACACCAAGAATAGGGAAGTTCACAGACAGAAAGCAGATAATGGTTTAGTGTTTGCCTAATCTGGGGGCGTTAGTTGGCATGGGTAAATAAAAAAGTGATTGATGATAGTTCCAGGCTTTCTTTGGGGGGTAATGAAAATGTTCTAACATTGAATATGGTGACGGGTGCTTAAGTCTGTAAACATACCTAAAAAACCAACTGAACTGTATATGTCACGTGGGTGAATTGTATAATATGTGAATTATACCTCAATAAAGCTATTTTAAAAAAAAAAGCCAAACTGGCTTCTGTTTTCCTGACTAATTGATTCATCTCCCTCAACAGTCCAGTTGTGGATCATGGGAGCAGGAGAGCCTTACCAAGAGAAACCAGGTTCTGGTAGTTTTCCAACATGACGTCTTCATACAGATCCTTCTGAATGGGGCTCAGCCATTCCCACTCCTCCTGGGAGAAGTAGATAGCCAAATCCCCAAATGTCACTGGTGCCTGAAATGGAAAAGCAGGTGTCCTTTCACTGTGGGCCTGGGCTTCCGCATGGCTGGAGAAAACAGTGGACTTGCGAACATGGGAGACACACAGTGCCAGGGTTCTACTACGGAGACACCTGAGGCTCTGAGGTCAAACGGGCAGTCGCGATGGGTGAGACCGGCGCGGTATGGTGCAGCAGAGGTTAAAGGCTTTGTTCCACGAACAGGGCGTCAACGTGGATTTACACAGCCTGACAAAGACAAGGCATTCTTCTAGGTACCCTGCATGCACCAGCTCATGTTAGGCGCTGACTGGGGCCCTGCTGAGAGGACCATGGCAGTGTTACAGATACGGGCACTGAGGCCCAGGGAGGTGAGGTAACTTACTGGAGGTCTAACAGCTGGAGAAGCTGGGGTTCAGTCTTGCTTCTGATTCATTTCCCTAACCACATGGGAGTGCATTATACATGGCAAAAGTTTTGCAGATGTCATCAAGGTTACTAATCAGTTGAAACAGGAGGAAGTAGCCTGGATTATCTAGGTCGGCTCAGTATCATCACAGAAGCCCCCAAGAGCAAAGGATTTTCTCCAGCTGGTGGAAGAGGAAAGCAGAAGGGGAAGTTGGGGAGATGTGCAGTATGAGTGGTACTGGACCTGTTGATGCTGGCTTGAAGATGGGATGAAGGGAGTCACACGAGAAGCGGAGGAGGAGTGGAATCTTGCCAGTGACCACTGAGTTCAGAAGAGGACCCTGAGCGTCAGATGGGACCGCTGCTGGCGGACACTTTGATTTCCCTCTTGTGAGACCCAAAACAGAGGACCCAGCTAACCCAAGCTGGGTCTGAACCTCAGCCCACAAACTTGTGAAAATATACGTATGCTGTCTTGAATTGGCAGGTTTGTGGCAATAGGGAACGAGTACACACAATTTAAAGGGCAAAAGTGTCTATTATGAGAAACTGCATTCAGGAGGCTTATTGTAGAAAACCGCTTGATTGCTAAAATCCTGAAACATGCCTATCATAGGAGGCTGCCTCACTGGCCTGGTTCCAACTGACTCTACCTGAATGTCTACAGGGTTAGAAGTCTCTCAAAGTTAGAGAAATTTCCTTCTCGTAAAAATGGGCTGTACAAGTAGAAACAAAGAACATTAAGAGATTAACTCTGTAGGACAACATCCAGCCCTCTGCTCCAGAAGGTCCCACCTGGGCACTCATGTCCACCTTGAGAAATCATGGTGTTGCTGGTCTTCTGAGAGAAGACAGGCAGAGCCCCTGAACATGCTGAATGAATAGGTGAAAGGTCATGCGCACACTGAGAAAAAAGGAGAGGAGGGGCCCCTGCTCACGTTCCCACCCTCTGAGGTGATGGGAGGAAACCAGGGACCATGTCTTGGCTGGGTCTCCATGGGGCAGGATGTTCTCACAGAAGGAAAGAAATGGTTTCCTACAGGGCAGAAGGATTGTCCTGAGGAAGAGCATTCACTGATTACCTTGGACTTGGACTTCCTCGGAGCAGCAGGCATCCTCTCCTCCCTCTCAGGGCTCACAGCTGCAGCAGGGCAGAGCACTGAGAAGGCAGGCCTGGGGGAGAAGAGAAGCCGTGAGACCACCTGGGCCCCGGGGGCCCAGAGCCTGAGGGCCCACACCTTGGTCACAAACACACACCACCCAGGGAGTCAGAACAGCGTCCTGACACATTCCCGCCCCTCTCAGCAGCAGAGAAGCTGCAGCCAACACTGACTATTCCTGAGATCAAAGGAGGCGCCAGCTCCGCAGACAGTGGAAGGGGCAGGAGCCTGCTCTTCCAGCTGACAAGCAGCTGTGGCGTGCCCCACGTGCCAGGAGCTGTCTCAGGTGCTGGCGGGGGAGCAGTCAGGGCGGAGAGGCACTGCTCCTGGGGGCCTGGACGTTCCAGCAGGAGGACAGGCCCACCCAGAGCACAGCGGCGCCGAGACCCCTGCTGTGAAGGAAGCGGGCGAGCAGGGACAGAGGGGCAGGCTGGGGAGGCCGCCCAGAAGAGGCCCCTGGGAGCGCAGCGCAGCGCCAGTCACCGGGCTCGGGGAGAAGCGCGTTCTGGGTAGAGGTGCCGCAAGCCCACGCTGGGCATGTGTGAGGAGAGTGTAGGTGAGTGCAAGCAGGTGAGAGAGCAGGGAAACAGGGGCCTGAGGTGACGGGGGTCAGCAGGGGCCGCGTCATGACAAGCAGTTTGGAACGGGTCTAAGTGTGATAAGGCATGGGGAGGGGTGGCAGCTGAGCAGAGGAACGATGTGACTGACTTAACATCTAACAAGTTTTCTTGGTGGCTATGTGGCAAACGCTATGGCTGTGTGTTGGCAGGGAAGGAAGGGGGAAGCAAGAGCTGCAGAAAGGGCTCATTAGACAGGTGCGCAGAAATCTGGAAGAGAGACCTCGGAGGCGAGCGCCAGGGTGAGAGAGTAAGAGGTGAGACACCAAGAATCACCGCCGAGGGAGCCCTCTGTCTGTCGCCCCAAGTCACTCTATACCTGTCCTGTCCAACATGAATAGCGGCAGACACTGAGTTCTGGAAATAAGAAATGGTTTCATTTTATTTCAATTCATTTATTATTAAAACCATAAAAATAATAAATACTAGAATCATCGAATTAAAATTTATCACTAAGACTAAAAATTGATCCTTAGTTCAATTACTGTAAAACTTTTAAGTAACAATTTGGGAACAATTTGGGTTTGTTTGTTTGCTTTGGCCATGCCATATGGCTCGTGGAGTATCTCAGCTCCCCAACCAGGGATGGAACCCAGGCCACAGCAGTGAAAGCCCAGAATCCTAACCACTAGGCCACCAGGGGCCTCCCTCTAATAATGAATATTAAATATAGATCAAGTATCTCCAATAAAAAGTAAGTGTCTGGGCTGAGGTGCACCCTAACGTAAAACACATACCTGCTTTTAAAGACCTAGTATGAAAAGAAAATGTAAAAGATCCCATGGGTAATTGTTTATATTGATTACAAGTTGAAAAGGTAATATGTCAGACATACTGTATTGAGTTTTAAAATGTGCCATTAATAAGACTATACAATGTTGGAAAGACAGTCTCTTCAATAAATGGTGCTGGGAAACTAGACAGTCACATGTTAAAAAAAAAAAACACAAGATCACTCTTTAACTCCATACACAAAAATATGCTCAAAATGGATTGAAGACCTAAATGTGAGCCCAAACACTAAAAACCTCCTACAAGAAAAACGTATGCAGGACACTCTCACATAAACACAGCAGTATCTTTTTCAATCCATCTCACAAAATAAAGGAAATAAAAACAAACAAAATCAAATGGGATGGGACCTTCCCAAACTCAAAAGCTTTTGCAAAGCAAAGGAAACAATAAACAAAACAAAAAGACAACCCACAGATTGGGACAAAATATCTGCATCAATGTAATTGATAAGGGGTTAGTCTATAAAATTTACAAACAGCTTATGACACTTCACAGCATTAAAAGAAACAACCCACTCAAAAAGTGGGCAGAAGACCTAAGTAGACCTTTCTCCAAAGATGATACATGGATGGCCAACTGGCACATGAAAAGAAGTCCAACATCGCTAATTATCTGAGAAATGCAAATCAAAACTACAGGGAGGTATCACCTCACTCCAGTCAGAATGGCCATCATCAAAACTCCTAAAACAATAAATGCTAAAGAGGGCGTGGAGAGAAGAGAACCCTCCTACATTATGGGTGGGAATGTAAACTGGAGCAGCCACCACGGAGAACAGTACGGAGGTTCCTTAGAAAACTCAACACAGAGCTACCACATGACCCTGCACCCCCAGGCCCGGGCCCGGATCTGGAGGAAAGCATGACCCGAAAGGACACGCGCACCCCACGCCCCCTGCAGCAGCGCTTACAGCGGCCGCGGCGTGTGGGCGACCTGAATGCCTGCTGACAGGGCCAGACAGAGAGGCGGACACACAGCAGGGTGCACTCGGCCACTAAAAGTGAGACGGCGCCATCGGCAGCCACCCAGCGGGGCCTGGGGAGTGCTGACTGAGAGAAGTCAGACAGAGGGGGGGAATACCGTTTGACACCCCTTATATGCGGAATCTAAAAAGAAACGGTACGAAAGAAGCTAGTTACAAAACAGAAAGAGACGCAGAGACTTAGAGAACAGACCCATGGTTGCTGCAGGAAGGTCGTGTACGCATGCTGTGTTTAAGGCGGATGCTGCGTAGTCTGCAGTGTCCGCCAATTTCCACGGTGTGCATACCGCCGTCACAGTGCGCTATAAGGTATCAAACGGATGCCACTGGACTTGAGGCTGGGGAGACGTGTGCACTGTCCCGGGGCAGGCCAGCTCCAGCACACCACAGCCACACGGCCTCTAAGCACTTCCGACTAACGTCCCTGCACCGCAGAGAGCGAATGGCTGGCTCAGCAGCCCGAGAACACCCCAAAGCAGCTGCCCCACCACACGAAACTCCTGAAGTCTTCTGTTTTTTCTGCAACAACTCTATGTCTTTTGCATTCCACATCATGATAAATCTGTTAATATGAAAACTGTTTAAAATCACTTACCAGACTCTTCCTTTCTGATTCCTCAAGTCAAGTGGACTGCTCCAGGAAGGGGCACAGCGGCCATCTATGGTTTCTCATAGCTGCTTGTGCCTGTCACACACTGAATTTAAGGTTCGTGACTCTTGTCTACGAAGTCATCTCCTCCGAGGAACTCACACGGCTGGGAGCAAAGAACAGCAGTTTGTCATTAGATAATTCTGGATTTAAAGTTTGCCTCTGCCGATTACCAGCTGTGAGAGAGTGACACAAAGCCTCAGTCTGCTCACCTGTACAATGGGGTAAACACAAACCTGCCTCGCACTGAGCCAGGAGAAGTTCACCTGAGTCACCTTCAACAACAGGCACACGGTTACTTCTCGCCTTCCTTTTCCTTTCTAACTCGGTACACACCAAGCATCACCAAGGATGCCTGACACCCACCAGGAGGGCTGCAGTAAGAATTCTCACACAGCGCTGGTGGGAGAGAGGCCAGTGACTCGGCAACACTGCCTAAGTCTGAGGGTGCACATACTGTTTGACCCAGGCACTTCTGGTACATCTCTGGACATTCCTGCGTGTGTGTGAAATGACAGCGTTTGCAGGAGGAGGCAGGATAGTCGTTTGGTGGAGGGCATCCACCTGGAGCCAGGCGGTCTGGGTTTAGATTCTGACTTCGCCACTCGCTTCCTGAGTGACTCAGACATTCTCCCTGTCCTCTCTGTGCCTCAGCTTGTCTTCAACAGCAAACGAGGAAAATAACCAAGACAACTCCACAGGGCTGCTGTGACAATTAAATGAATGAAAACACTCAATGAACTCAGAGGCGTGCCAGTGCCAAACAAGTGTTAGTTTTTAAATCATCATTACCCTACTGAGTCCAAGCTCACAGCACTCAGCATATGGCAGACCAACACCCGAGCGACGAGCTGCTGGAACAGCAACAGTGACTTCACCTGGAAAAGCCAGGAGGCTGAGAAAGTGGCGGACTCATGTCCCAAAGAACCACCTTGCCTACGTTAGAATTCAGACTTCTTTTATGTGAAAAGGGGAGGGAGTAAAGCCAAACGTTTCCTCGTTCCAGGCAGCCTCTGAAAGCCATGTGTTAATCTCTTCCTTCCTGCAGTCATTCACAGGTGGCCCTGGTCAGGAGGATTCCGGAGACCTAAACAAAGATGTTTTACCTCCATGCTCGTTACCTGGCAGACAGAGTTCCCAGAGATGGGCCACTATGTATATATAATTTAGGCTTACAGGCGATGGCCCTTTAGTGATTAACTTGCGACAGAATACAAAGGTTCTCCCCTTTACGATTAACTACCTGTCAAGAGCCTGGAAACAGCTGCCTATGAGTAAGGAAAGGAGCGAGTGGACGCACCATGCACACGTGGGGCACCAAGCAGCCTTGAAAGGAATAAGGCAGCACTACACTAGTGGGTCTGCACTGGGTAATTTTCCTCCCAGGAGATGCAATGTCTGGGACATTTGTAGCTGTCCCAGCTTGAGGGGTGAGGTGCTCTAGGCCTCTGATGGGCAGAGACAAGGGTCGCTGCTAAACATCCTACAGGGTTCAGGACAGCGCCCAGAGCACAGAACAATCAGGCCCACAATGTCAGCTCTGGCGAGGTTAAGACATCTGCTGCGCCTGTCATGTGTGAAATGATTTCCAAGACGTGGTGTGATGATGGAAAATAGGTGTAGAGGAAATTGCTTTAGGGGAAAAAAAAAAACAGGACAGGAATACTTGAGTGGAAAGGCACAGACAAGTTCTGGAAACAGAATAAAGAAGCCGGTAGCAATGACTGTCCCTGAAGCATGGAATCAGGTCACTAGGTTTCAAAACTCCCTTTTCCCTATCTGTGCTTACAGACGACTTCGAAACAACACCAGAGAATAAAGAGGCTGGATCCCACTGCACCTCAGGGCACGGCTTCAAACCCGGCCTGTGTTGCGAGTCCCAGACCACAGGGTGGGAAGGGCTGTGCAATTTAGCACGACACTGAAGTCTCGCTCCTAAGACGAGGATGGCTACAACCTGGATGAGCACAAGCTTCAAACTTACGGGAAAGCTCCACCGCGCACTGCTGCCGTGTTGCTGGCTCCTGGCTCTACCGCGGGGCCGGAGGCCTCAGCCCAGACTGCCACCCCAGGCTCAGGCAGGAAGGGGCCAAAGGTCACCGTGGTGGGTGACGGGGGCAGTGGCAAGACTGCGCTATTCACAGCGAGCAGCCAGGGCTCCTTCCCCGAGCACGACGCCCCATCCATTCAGCAAGGACACGGCCAGTATGACTGCGGGTGGCAAGGAGGCAACCGGGAACCCCCATGACACTGCTGGGCAGGAACACTACGACGGCTGCCAGCCCTGTCCCACCAGAACACCCACCTTGTGCCCACCTACCAGGATGTCATGAGCCCCACCAGCTATGGCAACATTCTCACTGAGGGCTTCCCTGAGGTCCCACGTTTATGCGTGGGGTCCCCATGGTGCTCACTGGCCACAAGACACAGCCGGGGAAGGACACGGAGCAGCTGCACAAGCTTCCGGAGGCCCACCTGCAGCCCATCACCGGCACGCAGGGCCAGTGTGCCCTCCACCTGGAATGCTCTGCTGTTTCAGGAGGACGAGGAGGACATCTGAGAGGCCTCTGAGGCCGCCCTGAGCGCTCTGCAGAAGGCACAGCGCAGAACAAAGTGGCTGCGCCCGCTGCTCAGACACCTCTCAGCAGGCACACAGCCCTCATGACAGGACCGACAGGGCCCAGGTCCTCATGCACAGACTGCCCCCCGGATCCTGCCCCCCGAGGCCTCAAAGGGCGCTTGGAGTCGGGCGTCTCCAGGACCTCATGTCTGGAGCCTGTGGTCAGGCTCTTGGAACATTCTGGAACTCTCTCCTTTCCCAGCTGGGGCTCTGACCACAAGCTCCCCTGTCCCTCACAAGCCCCACTTCGGCTGAGAGGTGGAACCACGTGTGGAAGCCATGCCATCCTGGCCACCTGGGAGAACAGACTTGATGAGCTGCCAGTAGATCCACTGAACCTCCTGGAAGGTCTAGGGTCAGCGGCCCCAGAGTTTTTAAACAAGCGCCCTAGGTGACTCTTGATGTCCGACAGATTGTGAGCTGGCGGCTCCTAAGGAAGCCCGGGAATCAGCATTACCCAAGATAAGCTCATGGCAGCAGGTGGTTCCAGCATCCCGGTTACCTCCCACATCAGCCCCCTCCCTGGCCCAGTGCTTCGGCCTCCAGCGGGCCTAAGAAAGAGAATTCTGAAGTCAGCCCCACCCCTCCTAGGCTCCCCAAGGCCCAGCCATGGCCTGGGGAATCAACAGAGCATTCAGTCAAGACCTCATGGAAAAATCATAGTCTAGGGCAGAGATCCAAAAAATAGTGTGTGGGCCAAATCTGGTGACTATTTTTGTAACATTTTGCTGAAACACACACACACACAAAAAGTTAGTGGACAGTGGGACTTCCCTGATGGTGCAGGGGATAAGAATCTGCCCACTAGTGCAAGGGACACAGGTTCGATCCCTGGTACAGGGAGATTCCACATGACACGGAGCCTGTGCACCACAATGAATGAGCCCATGAGCCACAACTACTGAAGCCTGCACACTTAGAGCCTGTGCTTCACAACAAGAGAAGCTATGGCAATGAGAAGCCCGCTGCTCACTGCAACTAGAGACAGCCCATGCAAAGCAACAAAAACCAAGCACAGCCAAAGATAAATTTTTTTCAAAGTGGCTGGACAGTGGCCGTGCCTCCCTTCTAGGCACAGCACCCCTGTGATCCAGGGGCTCTGCTGGGTGCTGAGTTGCGGACAGGTCCTGACATACCTGAAAGGCACAGTTCAGGTATGTCAGCCAGTCTGTTCACTGCCTCTGTTCAGCCAGTCTGTTCCTGCTGTACCACCGGTCTAGTATTTTAAGCTCACTCTTACCCTGAACCTGAAAGCCCCAGAGGCCAGGGATACAGGAAGATACTTTCTCCAAAGACCCAAGCCCAGCTGTAACGGAAAACACAGACTGTGCACCCGAATGTCAGCCCTGCCATTTTCTCTGTGGGGCATGGGAACAGATTGGACTTCCTCACTTTAAAAATAGAGTGGGGCTAGGAATGTACCTATTGCCGAAGTACAGTGGTCAGGACTGCCTTTGATAAGATTTTGGAAGCACTGGTCACTGGTATCGCCTCTTCCCTCCCCTCCATCAAATTAATTTCTCTTATTCTGAGAAGCCCCAGAGGAGCCCACAAACTCTCACAGCTGTAGCTCTCAACCCTGTTTGTACACAGTAATCTCTTGTGAATTTAACTGAAAACTGATGGCGAGGCCGATGCCAGAATTAATCAAGTCAATCTCTGGGACCTGAGTCCAAGCATGTCTTATTCCTATCTTTTAAGATTCCTACTATATGCAAAGCCACAGTTTAGAACTTCTGCCCCAGTCTCAGGCTGGAGGTCTTCCCACTGAAGCCCAAAGTTTTGATAAGCTCAAAGCCAAACTTCCCTGATCAAATAATTCCAAGGAGGGACTTCTCTGGTGGCCCAGTGGTTAAGAATCCGCCTGCCAATGCACGAGACATGGGTTCGATCCCTAGTCCGGGAAGATCTCACATGTCTCGAGGCAACTAAACCCACGTGTGCCACAACTACTGAGCCCGCACTCTAGAGCCTGGGAAGCCCTGCAACAAGAGAAGCCGCCAGAATGAGAAGCCGGTGCACCGCAACTAGAGTAGCCTCTGCTCTCCACGACTAGAGAGAAGTCCGAGAGCAGCAACGAAGACCCAGTGCAGGCAAAAAGAAGTCAGTCAGTCAATGATTTTTTAAAATACGAATTCCAAGGAGTCATTCCTGGCTTTGGGGTTGACTGAGCTGTCCACAGGAAGCCTTGGTGCTAATGCTGAAGACGCACCCACTGTCACTCTGTAATCCCTGCGCCTGCTTTACTTTGCAAGATATTTATTGCCTGTTATAAGTTTAACTTCATCTCTCTATTAAATGCAAGCACCAGATGAAGAGAGAACTAGTCTGAGTTGCCGGCCTGGCCCATGGCAGGAATCTGAATGCTGAGTGAGGGAGTGCCTCTCAGAGCCTGCGCAGGCTGCAGGCCATAGACACCCCTTCTTTCCCATCTCCAGAGCATTATACCTTTATCCCCTCTCTCGTCGAGCCCCCTCTCTCTCCGGCCCACCCTCACGCCCTGACAATGTTCATGGTGTGCCCGCATCGTGGTCCTGTACACTCATAGTTCTTAACTGGTAGGACTGTATCCTCCACAGGACACCAGGCTGCGTCCAGAGACATGTCTGCTTGTCAGCACTGGGGAAGCGGGGTGTGCTACTGGCTTCTAGCGAGCAGAGGGCAGAGATAATGCTAAATATCCTACAATAGCCCTCCCCTGCATCCCACTCCAACGAAAAACTATCTGACCCTAACTATCCAAAGTGCCAAAGCTGAGAAGCCCTGGACAGGCTGACAGATGTCTCCAGATCTCTGTGTTACTAGGAATACTTCTCCCTAGTTCCTGCCACCTCCCATCTTGGATGGCAACCCCACATGCTCCCTTGGGACAGCTCCATCCAGGAAGACCTTCTGCTCCTGCCCTCCCAGGACCCTGACCAGAAAATTCGGAATGTAAGCTTGACCTAGACTTTCAGGTTATTTTACCTCTTGACCTGAAACCCTTCCCCCTGGGGCTTCACTTTTTGCTTTTCTTCCTGTGGGGATTTTATTCTCTGTGAAATCTCTGCAGTTATTACACTAATAACAAAGCAATTATCATTTATATATTGCTTACTTGTGTCAGGCACTTTTCGATTGGGTTGGTCAAAAGGTTCATTCGAGTTTTTCCATAACATTTTACAGAAAAACCCAAACAAACTTTTTGGCCAACCCAGTACTTAACATTCACCACAAGCATAAGATCAGTACCATTATCTCCATTTTGCAGTGTCAATACAAGTGACCTCTCCCAAAGTCACACAACTACTGAGTGATGGAACCAGAAGTCCCAGAGTCCCCCAAGCTACACTGTTAGGAAGCAGACACACAACCGTATGCAGTCACAGGTCCCGGAGACCAGGGAAGACCGCAGGCGTGTGTGTGCTCAGTCCTGGCCAACTCTCTTCTGACTATATGGACTGCAGCCCACCAGGCTCCTCTGTCCATGGGATTTTCCAGGCAAGAATACTGGAGTGGGTTGCCATTTCCTCCCCCAAAGGCTCTCCCTGAGCCAGGGATAGAACCTGCGTCTACAGCATTGGCAGGCGGCTGCTTTACCCCTGTGTCACCTGTGAAACCACGGCTGAGTCGGCCCTCCCTCCCGATGCCTTAATGAGTAACAGACAAAATTCAGCAACTGGGCCACAAGAGTTCAGCTCCTCAGGTTCCAGGACGACAGCCCAACCTCAACTTCAGAGACGAAGACGATTCCGCCAGCATTCCCCACTGTGCTCCCACCTCGGGGCGGGGACAAGGACACAGGGGCACCAGCACGACAGCAAACACCCAGCGCCCACATGGGTGTCGCGACGATACCCCAGGGAACCGTCCCAGCGCTGACGCAGGTGCTGTCCTCACCCGATTCGGCCCAGAGGCCGGCAGGCCCGTGAAGCCGCGCAGCGTCCTCCCCGCGGGGAGCCTCCTCCATGGCTGCAGGGAGAGACACGCCGCGCACGCACAAGCTCCGAGCCGCTGCCGTCGGGCAGCCACGCCAGACAGCGCCCCACGGCCCGCCAGACGGCCACACGCACACGAAGGCGCCCCAACGGCACGAGTCCTCAGCCGCGCTCCCACGCGCCCGGCGCCCTCCCACAGGCGCAGCCGCCTCTCCCTCACGCGACCACCGCGGACACGGCGGGGACAGACGGACGCGGGCCCGAGGCTCGTCCCGCCCCCCGGCGGCCGGCTCCGCCACGGGCCCGCAGAGCCGCCGCCACGCGCGCTCCGCCCCTCATGGCGCGACGCCGGCGCACGCCCCGCAGCCCTTCCCCTCACACTCGGTCCCGCGCGGCCAGACGC